>VMDR010006629.1:0-44489 GCA_007922815.1 Macrotus californicus
ACCAGATGAATAAGTGCCCTGACTCAAAACTTATAAACTAAGGATCATAATGCTAGTAACTTGACATGTTTTTGCAGTGTTTTAAAACTCACAAAGCAAAATCACATATTCCTATTTGTACCCAAGAGACCTGAGAACACAGTCTTAGTCACCATTTACTCACATGTGGCCTGATCAAAACATTTCTAAAAATTCTCTTTCGATCCAACAAATCTCTGAAGTATTACGTTGTCAACCCTCACAGGTGTGGGACTTGAAAGGTCAGAAGATTCACAGCCTTGTTCATGGTCAAATCAGTTGATCCATGCCTCTCGGCCTCTCACGTTCACAAAGGCAGCATGGCTTAGTAGAAAGGATAGGGAGCTGTAAGTCGGGTGCCCTCTGTTTCGGGTTCTCTCTGGATATGTACACTTAGGTAAGATGCTTAACTCCGAGCACAGTGTATTGTTGGTTTTGTTTGGTGAGGGGGTGGGGGTAGATGGAGGAAGACCATACCTCACAGATCTCTTCAGAACAATGATTTTTTTAAGGGAAAAATGGAAGGGATGTGCTTGAAGGGGCCTGTCATTTATTCATCAGTCATTCAGTTAATATTTTGAATGCCCACTATGTACCAGTCACTTTTCTGGACACCAAATTGCCCAGATACAGTATTGAACACAGTAATCAAAAATACCTGCTTCCTGGTACTTACATTCTGACTGTATTATATTGGGGACCTAGCTTTTCAAAGGAAATAGCACCTAATAACTTGCTAAAACTTCCCCTCTACTCTTTTCCAACCTATCCACCCCCAGCTGAGAGTCCCGCTTTAAAGGAAGGCACTGTTTCTTGGGATTGCCTGTTCTGTCCCTCAGGTATGCCTGCACAGGCAACATCATTCCCGAGTGTTCTGAAGATTTGCCTTAATGTTGACATGCATTATTGGTGAAGGAACCGAGTGAACATTTTATTTTGGTTACATGGGATTCTTTTAAAATCCAGAAAATCTTTTGAAATTGAAATTGAAGGTCAGCAAGACTGTCCCATCCATTTTATCAGGAAGTGAACTAGGCTCCAACATCAAAGGAAGAGTGTGAACCTCAAGAGACTTGGTAGGCGCTTTATCTGACACCCTAACAACACTCTACAGCAGGAAGGGCAAGCACGTCTTTCAGATGTGGAAATCAGTCCCAGAGATGCTCTGGGGCCAATTAGGAGGGGAGCTGAAATTAAAACATAGGGCTCCCAACCACTACCCAGTGTATTTTTTTTCTCCTGGGACACATGTCATTTGTGGCCTATTAACAGAGACTGAGTTTAGTCAGCTGTGTTAACCAGAGAAGTTTTCCTAGCTGTTTTCTTCCCATGTTTTTAATGTCAATTTAAAACATAGAGAAGAATCTGAAAAGAGTTCCTGAGAAATTTGTGCAGTTCCTATTTCAAAGAAAAGATAGACTTCTCTCGATGAAGCCTTGACAGCAGCACATTTAGACAAGATCTGAAAGCAAAACAGCCTACTCGAGGTTAGACAGTGACTCGAGTCATTCCGTGCACTTAAACAATATTTGGGATGACCCTATGTAAACTCACATTATCACTTAAAAACCAGTGTAAAAATACTACCCATCTGCTGCGCTAGTCCTGCCACTGCGTGCCACATTTCTCTGACAAGCTGTTGCCTTGGTATAGAGAGAGAGTATACATTTTGGAATCCGGAGTTTGAGTTTGAAAAAAAAAAATGGTATCTTGTACATATGGACAAGATTCTGTTCTTCCAAATGTAGATTTGTAACCTCATTTATTCTCAAAGATGATGTGTTAAATTAGTTTTTTTTCTATTTCCTCTTTTTTTGACTCTGAAGATGGAAACTCTTATAATTTTGTGCCTGTGACATGAACAATGTACAATGGGAAGTCATTTAGTTTGCACCTGCCATGTGATACGCAGAGTGGGTGCTGGGAGGTGCTTATCGCGAACACAGTGACTAGGTTCCACGCTGCCCTCGGGGGTGCAGGTTCTCTGCGGACTGCGCAACTTTTCAGGTGTTAAAGAGCTGTTAGATGACTTAGAAAGCGCAGTATACGTAATCACTTACAAACGAGTAATTCTTAGTGCTGCATGGCTCTTAATTCCAGAATCACTGAAACAGCCACAACGGAATCGGCCTCTTTACTAGGCATTGAGCATAAGAGGGGAGACTGGAAGTTGCATCCTCAGGGCTCATAGTTGTCTCTCTGATGCATGAATGTGTGGATCAGGCCATTAGCCAGGAATCTCAACCTGGCGTAAGGGCAATATCACTGAGTGATTTGCTGTTCTTCCGTGAGACATTACTTTTTCTTTTTGTGAGAACTTTCTAAGATATATCCAAATGTAAAATAATGATGATAATAATAATAGAAATAGCAATATGTGATGTTCCTTGATATTAATGTTGCTACTTCTTCTAAGAATTTTCTGGAAATTCTTTTGGATGAATATAATCAGCTCCATTGCTCAAAACCTCTGTCATTTTATTCATCCCTTTTCTCCACATATATTTAATGAATGATCATCATTTGTAAGACTCGGCCCTAGGAGCTCTCACATGCAAACACGAGTCCACAGAACTTTGAAGGGGATTACGGTCTAGCAGAGAAGGTGGATGTGAAGTTATACTTTCAGAGGAGGGTAGGGGGAGCCTTTTGATGCTGGGCAGAAACAATGGGGCCATGACACAGAAGAAGCCGTTTCACATTCTGTGTCCGCCTGGAGTCTTACCTACTCAGAGCACGCAGTGTGTGCCCTCTGACTATTGCGGTTGGAAGACATGCCCTAAACCTTCTAGCTGAAGCTCTTTGTGTACAGATGAGAAAAGAAGAGTCTGGGTGAGGAAAGGATTTGCCAATGGTCACATAGATGTTTAACACTATTTACTAGAAAAACTCAGGATGAGAACCCAGGTTTCTTGTCATTCAAGCCAATAGCCTTTCCATTTTTAGTTTTGTATTTGTGTCCACTGTTACCCGAGGCTACTTCAGGCCAACCAGTGGGGTTTGAACTGTTTCCAGATGAGGACATTTTTTGAGACAAGGATCTCCTGTTGAACTAAACTCACGTCCATGTTGGCACACGCATTCCTTCCTCTTTCCCTTTATAATTTTGCTATTGAATTTAACACATGTGGTCGGTGCAAAAGCTTTGACCACAAACATACTTGCAGATTATACTTATATTTGGATGCAGCCTCCTTTGCCTCCAAACTGGATAGTTAGAAGGGGTAGGGGTGGGGACACAAGATGAAGACAAGAGATTCTGACCTGTCACGTCTCAAGGCCTCGGGCTTTTTAGTTTAGTCAGTCCCATGACTAACGCCATCCTCATTGCCATAATTGTTCTTTGTTGGCGTTTTGGATTTGGCTGCCATTGCTACTTCTTAGCAGTCACGGATTTCTAACCTAACAGACCAATTTCAACGCCCCCCACATATTTCATATAAGTTGTGTCTTCCCCACATATTTGTTGATGCAATTTAGTGCTTCCTGGGTTTCTCTCTCAGCCTTTTAAAATCCATCTGATATTTAAGTCTCAGGTCAAGTACCATCCAGCCTAAAGTTGCTGTGCTTCGAATTCAAGTTTACTTCAAATTATACTCATTTAATTGACACTAGATATTGAAAGCTTGAAAAGAGAAATAGTTTGCATTCATAGTTGCCGTCCTGTAAGACCTAGCACTGCCTCGTTCACTTAAGTATATGAGGAATAAATTATCTTGGCATAATATCCCTTATTCCTAAAAATTTCATGTGACTTACTTGCAAAAAGTTAAAAACTATGAAAGTCAACATCTAGACGTGTTGGCAGAGCTGTCAGCGTTTCCTGAACTGTATCACTTTTCAGGGTTTATTGAAATGTACAAGAAAAACAGCCATTTTCTCCACAAAAAGGACCAGGTTGATTACTGCCTTCCCCTTCTTTTTTTCCCTCACAATGGGAAGAATTACCCCTTGAGATGATAAAAGGAGACAGTTTTGTTGCTGGTTTGTCTCATTGCCCCCTTCCCCCCAAACTCGTGAATCTAAGAATCTGGCCTAGATTACTTTCCATAACTGGGTGAAGGTGGAACCTGGGGAGGTCCCACAGCTTCTCCTGTAGAACGGCCTGGTTTGGTGGTGGCAGCAAAGCAGTGTGTTCTGAAAGCTTCCATGCCGGCTGAAATGAAGGTGGTCAAGAGGGTTAGTGAGGCACGATGCAGCTCAAGTGTCATAAGGACATAGAATAGTGGGGTGGTTGGGCTGATGTCACTGTTAACTAATAAATCATGTGCCATTAGCCTTCTTCTTCTAGCTGAAAACTGACATTCTGGACCACAGTGCTTAATTAGATTCCAGCTTCCTTCAGGGGCGTCTAAACGGCTCCCAGCCTCTTGGACCTATTGTCCATTTTGGACTTTTTATGCTCAGAGTACCACAGTGCCTCACACATTGTTGGCATTTAACATACAGTTTGAATGGATGAATGAATGGCCTCAGAGTGCTGCAAGTCAATTTATGTTTCTTGTTTGAATGTCTTGGATGCTGCTTCCATCTCCACCTTACATTTCTAGATCCTTCCATTCTTTAACTACCTAGCTCCAGCCACATTATAGGCATCATCCTAGGTGCCGAGGTATTCACCCCAATAGAGAACAAAATGAAGCCCCTGCTTTATGGATGTAAAATTCTAGAATAGAGAAGGACAATAAAATTTAAAAAGTAAATTTAAAAAGTAATGATGTGCACACTAGGTTCAATGATTATAAATACTAAAAAAGGAAAATAAAGAATAAAAAGATGGAGTAGGAATATAGTGGGTTAGATTGCGGAAGGGCTGTTTTTTTATTAGGTGCCTTTTGTATCGAGACTTAAATGAACTGTAGCATGTGTGAAGGATCTGTGGAAGAGCATGCCAGGCAAAGGGAACAGAAGTGCAAGGCTCAGAGGTACACACATATTTGAAATATGCAGGAACAGAAAGCCCAGGTTCCTGGAGCAGGGTGATGGAGGAGAGTGGCAGGCAATGAAATCAGAGAGACAGCCAAGAACCAGTTGCTATAGGATTTTATGAGCCATGCTGAGGACTTAGATTTTATGCTCAAGGAGTTGAGGAGACATAGGCAGGTTTTAAGTTGAGGCATGAGCTAGCTGGCTGACTTTTATTAACAGCAGAACTATTTTCTTTTTAATATTTTTTATTTACGTATAGTTGGTATACAATATTATATTAGTTTCAAGTGTACAATAGTGACTGAACATTTATATACCTTACAATGTGATTACCTTGCTAAGCCTAGTAATCACCTGTCACGTGCAAGCTTATCAGAACATTCTAGACTATATCCCCCTTCATCGTGTTTACGCATCCCTACTCCCTCCACTCTGGCAACCGTCATTTTGATTTCTATTTCTATGAGTCTGTTTTTATTTTGTTTTATTTGTTTGCTTTGCTTTGTTTTTAGATTCCACATAAGTGAAACCATATGGTATTTGTCTTTCTCAATCTGGCTTATTTCACGTAGCATAATACCCTCTAGGTCCATCTATGTTGTAAATGGCAAATTTTCATTATTGATTTTTACTGAGTAATATTCCCTTGTGTGTATGTGTGTGTGTGTGTATACCAGGGTGAAGCAAGAGGTTTATATTTGTGAGTACACAAAACACAGAGTTTATTCTTGTATTATTATTAATTATTGTCTTACTTTTCATAATACAATAATTAATTGTAAAAAAAGCTACTTTTTCCCTATTCTGTATATTTCACATCATCT
The DNA here is from genome assembly GCA_007922815.1 of Macrotus californicus. NCBI lineage: Eukaryota > Metazoa > Chordata > Mammalia > Chiroptera > Phyllostomidae > Macrotus > Macrotus californicus. The sequence continues at coordinate 5,772 of VMDR010006629.1, forward strand.
GTATCCATTTGTCTGTCTCTTGATGGACACCTCGGTTGCTCCCACATCTTGGCTATTGTAAATAATGCTACAGTGAACAAAGGGATGTATTTTTTTTTTCAAATTAGTGTTAAGTAAAGGAATAACTCTGGCTATCGTGTGGAGAATAGACTGTAGAAGTATAGGTCAGAAGCAGGAGAAAATGTTAGAGGCTCTTACAATAGGTTAATTAGCAAGAGTTGATGGTGTCTCTGACTAAGGTGGTATCAACTGAAGTGCTTAGATAGTAGATCTATTTCAAAAGTATACAGATGGGAATGGAAGACGTCACATTTTCTATGTGCAACTGGCAGAGTGCCTTCTTATTTCGAGACTGTAGTATTTTTATAGATGTTTCAGACTAGTTACTATTTTACATCTAGTATTACCAGTAATAATGGCATTTTGGGAAAACCCGGAGTGAATAATAGCCATGTTACAGAGACACCCTGTGTTAAAACTTACATACTAATCTTGTCTCCGTACTTGTACCCTTCTGCCTGCACTGTGTCACTCCTATCTTTTGATTCCCCATGCAGTATATAGCATCATGTTTTTTTCCCATGTGCAGGTGCAATCAATATTTCATGAATGAGAGGGTTAATTTCAATACCCATATATCAGCTTTTTCAAAAGAGTTGCTTGATGATCTGCCCCGTACCAAACATCATTGTTCTTCTGAAGTGGAGATAATCTAGTAACACTTTCATTTAGCATATGTGTGCATATGTATGTATATATGCTTGTGTCGGAAGGTAAATAAAAGAGGTACCTTATTGAAAAGCAATCGAGAGGCAGGTACATATATTATTTTTTTAAAAAAGCAATTCCTTGCTGTTCCTTATTTTCATTTTTAAATTTAGCTGGTGAGGAGGGGTTGACCCATTCTCTCCTGAAAGCAAAGAGTCTGTTTTAGGCCAATTGTGATTGTCCCCAACATTCAATGGAAGTACAGAGCTCCTCGGGCCCAGAATGGCTATAGTATTGAAGGTAGCATTTGAATGCAATATTGACATTACTTAATTATAAATTACAGCTCTGAACATTGTGCTCCTTTGTACCATTTATGCATTTGTGGGGCATCTAATTATGAAAAAAGTACCTAATCACCAGTGTCTTCTTGCCACAAAAGAGCAAGAATATGTTCTGTGCAAAACATTGTTTAAAAAGAAGTGCCTAGAAATCCTCCATTAATCTTCATTTTTGCATTTTGATTGCTTTCCTGCTCACACTTTAGGTATCAAGGGACTGAACGAGTCTGAACTGACTGCACAAGAATTTAAGAACTGGAAGGAGTAGAAATGTGGAAGCTATTTGCATTCCTGGAAGGCAGAACTCAGGTTTATTAGAATCTTTCATGGTACTAATAAAAGATAGTCCATTTTCCAAATGCTGTTTAGAGTAAGCTATTTGTCTTAAATTTTTTAATTGTTATAAAAGTTCCTTTTTCTTGTTAAATAAACTTAATGCAAAAGCACATGAAGGAAAAGTGGAAGGGCACCCATATCGCCATGCACTCCCCAGGGCTCACTCTGTTCAGTATGGCTACGTTTTCTTCTAGGCTCTTGTTTTGTTTTGTTTTAACATAGTGCAACTCTTGATTAGCTGTGTTGTTGTTGTTGTTGTTGTTGTTGTTGTTGTTAATGTATGGAGATAGGCAGTGTTAAAAGTATAAAAGGTGTTGGACTTTGCTGCTTGCTCACCTGCAGCGCCTGTGCTGTGTGCGGAGAAAAGACAGTGATTTTGCCCGCACCATTTTCTTTGTGTTTGGTGTAGCCAGTCTGCTTCCCCTGCCCTCCCACCTACCTACCACTCCCGCCTTTGAAGTTTTGCATCTACACTTATTTTTTCCTCAGAAAAATTTGTTCACTTCTCTACTGCTTTGACAACAGTTTTTCAGGAGGTGTCTGGAGCTGCTGTTAAACAAATAGCATGATTTCACTTGTCAGGGTCCGGACCTTGAGGAAGAGCAACTGGAGGGAATGAGTCGATACAGTTGATCACTGTGCATTTCATTATGTCAAATTTAACTTTTATGTTGTATATCCAAGGATAAAGCTAAGTTTTATTTTATTTTATTTGCTTTGCTTTGCTTTTCTTATATTTGACACTCTTTCATTGAGAATCCCACACTGTCTTAAGTTCTATTTGGTAAAGTGACAATTGCTTTTCTTCTTCCATTGGCAAAAAAACAACAACAAAACACAAGAAAGTACATTTTGGGACACTAATATGGATGCAACATGGTCTGTCTGTTAAGTAGAAGAAATAGATAAAATATAAATAATGTTTTTACAGGTGATGCGTTCACTGAGGAAGGTACAAATACAAGAACCTGTGGAGGATTCAAGTGAGACAAAGCTTATTTCCACTCGGGAAGTTCAGTTTGAGTTGGGCAAATCCAAAATAAAGAATACTCTCTTTCCTTACTTTTACTCCAAGGGCTCTGAGTTTGATCAGCTTACATTACATCTTGCATGACTGAGGTCCCTACATGTAAAAAAGCAAGCAAACAAGAAACAACTTTAGAATAGAGTTAAAGAAACAAAGATGTGTCACCCACATCAACATTAGTATAAATTATTAAATATTTATAAAATGGTTTGACCATATACAGCCTCAATAATTAATGGACATAGTACTTTCTCTATGATACTTCCCCATTTTAAGTTAGTGTCAACAATTTCAATGATAATTAAACTCATGCTTTCTGTTTTTCTTAGTCTTTTGAAGCATCATGGGTGAGCCATTTGGCAGAATTACTTTACCCCACTGATCTTGACCATTCTCCCTCTTCCTGAAGCTATGGTCCTGAATTCTATGCACCTTCTTAACCAGCTTTCCCCTCCTGAAGAAGAGCAGAAGGACCAAGTTGCTGCTTCTCCATATTGAGGACAGGAAGTGAAAACTTAGCATACCCTGTTAGAACTGGAGGGAGAGTTCTATTGATTGAGTGATTGAAGAGGCAAATTGAAATATGGCCAGGACCAACACCCAACCTCTTGAGGAAAAATAGAGACTTTTTTGCTCTTGTTTTTGTTTTTGGTAATCATTGTTTTCCTTGTCTTGACTTCAGAGAAGATTGAGTAAGATGTATTTGCATCTCATTCCTGTATATTGTAGGGAAGAACATTCCCAATCCATTATAGCCATGGGTGTGCCGTAACAAACACAGCAGCTTCCTGGGATAGATTGACTCTTAGTTGATGGAATTTACCCAAGAGGTCTCCTACTTCTTGAATTGCCCTATTGTGAACCAGTTATATTTGGGTAAGTGTTCACGTAGTATATTCTGGGACACTAGGGTTATAACAGTTTTCCAAAAATGTAGTTAGAAACTTTTAAATTTTCAACTTTGGATAAAGGAGCTCCCAACTTTGAATAATCTTTCTTCCTACTATTCTTAAACTCCTTATTTCTCAACTTCTTTTCTGTGAGCACTTAGGGTAATTTTTCATTACTTTCTGCTTGATTTCTTTTCCTTCTCCTTTCTCACTTTTTATTCATAGCAGAAATGGCTTAACTTTCCTCCCTGTTCTCCATCCCATCTTGGGTATGCAGTAATGCATTTAATAAATCTTTTAGCATACCACAGTGTAATTTAGATAGGGAAGCTTTTCACTTACCAAGCTCACTTGGTTTTGTTGACATTGCGTTGCTCAAACTCTGTTAACTGCGCGTAGTGACAGTAAGGAAGGAAAACTAATACATAATGAGTACCTAGTTTGCAACAGACATTGGACTAGGCTACTTTTTATGCAATTTCTCATTTAATTTTCATCATAGCTCTGCTAAGTGTGGATTACAATTCCACTTTGCAGTATGGGATCTGAAGCCCAGAGATATGAAATACCTTGCCTGAGGACAGGTGACAAAGCTGAGCTTTGAACCTAGACATCTCTGACTTCAAAGTCTGTGCTTTTTCCATCTCATGAAGCAGGAGATGGAAACTTCAGAGGTTGTAACATATTTATTACTTCAAAGTTTACAGTCCCAGAGCATGTATGCTGCTTTAGCAACTAGAGGTGTGTGAAGGAAACATCAGAATTGTGTAAGTTGTTGGCAAAATGACCTTTTGGTGCCATTTTCCTTCTGGGTTATATATACTTGATCTTAGCCAAAAGACCAAGAAATGGTCCTGAGTTATTTAGAATAATTGTAATTATGAGGTCATAAGAGTAGTCTAGAAATAATTTTAAGCAATTGCTTCATACTGAACATTAGGCTTAGTTATTTGTATAACATGAAAGCAGAGGCTAGTCCTACCATATGGTAGGTAAAAAGATGGAAGGATTGAAACAATTAAATAACTAACGTGTTCAGGCTTATGGTACTGGTTAGATTTACCAATGGAAGCAGGGCAGTGTGTCAAGGCAGAGTGGGCTGAGCTACATTTAGAAGCCCTGTCAGAAGGCGTGGTGTGACTTTAACCAGTCCTGAAGAATGGCAAGACATGAACAGGTTTCCTGAATCTCCATTTTTATTAATGTACTTCCTTACCTGTTCAAAATTTAGGTAGAAAAATCACAGGAAGAAAGGAGCAAAGACAGAAAAGTGGGAGGGCTGGGAAGAGGAGAGAAAAAGAGACTGCTCGGGGAAATTGGAAACATAGCTTCCAGTTTGTGTATCTTGGATCATGTCTGTATCTTTGTGTATGAAGGGCAATACATCAAAAAGAGATGGTGGTAAAATAAGCCAAGTTTGGAAGCCGGTATACTCTAATTCTAGTTCTAGGTCTACCATTGAATTATTATCTAGACTTAGACAAGTCGTACAACCTCTCAGGACCCGAGTGCCCTCCTGGAATTGTAGGGATTGAGCTGGATGATCATAAAGTTCTATTTCAAGTCTAAAATTTAATGCTTTTGAAGTTTTTAGTGTGTTCTAATTGTCCAATGCATTACATGAACATATATTAACTACTTTAATATGCAGCAAGAGAGGTATGCTGTTTCTCCTCAAAACTACTAACGGTTAACCTTGTTATAGAAAACACTGTGGAATGTATTCAAAATTCTTCATTGTATTCAGAATTTTTAATATTCTGTTTTCCTGTTTTTGCTTTAATGGCTCTGCTGTGGTGTTCCTCCCTTCTAAATTCGAAGCCAGTTTTAAATTTTGATCATTGAAATCCCTCTTTTTATTAAGAGAAAGAATACTAGAAGTGAAAAGTTTCTCATTTTAATTAAAAATTTGAAATATACTCAGTAAAAATATAATATTTTTTAAGAGGAAAGTGTTAGAAAGGGTTACCTGTTGAAGAGAAAGTAGGTAGCAGTCACTGCCATATTCTGGTGGAAACCAATCCTTGTCTATTTGTCTATTTATGGAATGCTCTAGGTAAAATTTGTCCTTATACTTTTTGAGAGGATGTGTCACCCTGCTGAAACAGCTACACTTTATTACAAGGACAGGCTTTATCAACTCTCAAGTGTTTTCAATTGCCTACCCTTTGTATCCCCACATCTTAGGTGATTTAAGGTAGGTATACAGCAGACCATTAGCAATGAAGTTTAGTACAAGGTTGAACTTCAAAAGAGGATTAAAGCATCTCAGAAGAAAAAAAAAAGACAAAGACAAAACAGTTATCTAACTCCGTGGAGGACTTCTATTGTAAAGGATTTAAATAACATCAACAACAAAAGTATTTTCTTCATTCTTTATCTTTGTGCTTGACAAAGGGAAAAATACGCATCCTGTTTCAAACAAGTTATGACAGGGTAAAATATACATCAACACAGAAAGTTCTTTCTCAATCAGATAATGAAAGCCCCTCTCTTGCGTTTAAGACCAATGTGGCCTCGTAGAAGATGCTTAGGCAGAAGGCAGAAAGTGTCATGAAGACAGACTCTAAGGTGGCCCCCAGCTATTCCCACCTCCTGGTATTGGTATTCATGCCTTTGTGTATGGAATTCCCCTTGAGTATGGGCAGGATCTATAACTTCCTTCTAGGCGATAGAATAAAGCAAAGGTGAAGGGAGGTACGTGGTCACTTGTACATGATTCCATTATATCAGACCGTAACACCATCCTGTGCGGAGCCTCTCTTTCATGGTGGCTTTGAAGAAACACGTTGCATGTTGTGAGCTGCCCTCTGGAGATGGCCATGTGACAAGGAGCTCAGGGAAGCCAGCAGCTAGAAAGAAACTGAAGCCATTCGGTCCAGCAGCCTGCAGAAACTGAATGTTGCCCACAACCATGTGAACTTGAAAGCAGATCTTTACCCAGTTGAGCCTAATGGCGACCACAACCCAGGCTGACACCTTGCTTGCAGTTTGTGAGACCCTGAGGCTGAGGAACCAGTTAAGCCATGACTACAATTAGAACCCACAGAATCTGTGAGATAATAAATGTATATTGTTTTATACCACAAAGTTTTCATTGTTATGCAGCAATAGAGAGTTAATACACTGAGGTTATTTTTAGAACCCACCATTTTCTTCATCTTTTACTCTCTGCATACTAGTTGCTAGAGTAGACGTGACTTATTAACCTTCTTCAAAATTGTTATGGGTACTTTAAAAGTTGATTTATCTATGGCTTTGTCTAGGGCATAAATTTGCCTCCAGTTTCTGGTACCTTCTCAATGGAGATGCCCCTTGACTCTACTTTAGAAGGAAGGTGGATAAGCTTGAAAAGCGTTGATAAATACTTGTTGAATCCAGTGAATTATATGAAGATGAATTTCTCTGAGAGCTGTTATAAATCTTCCTGTAGCTTGGCCATAAATGGTATATCAGAACTTCCCCTGCTGGGAAATAGGGTGGGGACATCATCTTTCAGGCTCTTCTTATTTGCATACTAGTGAAATTAAGTTACAAATTACATTCAGAGGAGACTTAAAATAAAGCAGCCATTTTACAAGGTCAATCTTCAGCCTGAAGAATGTTACAGAAGTCGAGCAGGGACCCAAACTGGCCATGTTAAAGTAGCTAATGTATGTCTATGTAATACAATGGGCAATTGAGCACACAAGGAACTTTAAAATCATTAAATACTAGAAATGTCTACATCAGGATTGCCTCTTTCACCTGGGTGACCCTAGTGTGGTTGCTGGAAGACATGGACTTGACCATTTGGTAGTGATAGAGAATCCTGATATCCTAAAATAAGTTGTGGTCCTGGAGTGGCCCAAGCATGGTCCCCGTGTAGTCATGCCACTTCTATGGGAAATTACCAATCCCTCTACTCTGCTCTCTAGCATTTCTTTACTCACTCAATCAACTGGCAATTAAAGAGCTATTGGGAAAGTTCCCAGAAATAACACTTCCTACATCCTGTGTATAACTCTTATCACATATTTCTGGTTTCCATTCCAGTGGTGACAAGGCTCCTCCTTTCCGGAGCCTCAGTTTCCATGATGGTGCTGTCTGACAGCAGGTGCCCCTCAATTCTGTGTGAATGAAGGAGCAGATGAGATGCTTAAGTATTAGTATAACAAATAAGTTTCTTTTTCCCTTGAAGGATGTTATATTTGAGTTATGCATGGCTCAGATTTATTTTTGTCATTCAGGCATTTTATAAACCTATTCTTAAAACATTTCTGAATGGGTCACCCAAAAGAATGTAGGGAAATCAATTGGATCTTAACAAGGAAAGTACTGGATGTTTTCTGGGCCGAACATGCCATACAGTTCTGTCCCACTAGTGAGAGAGAATACCTGAAGGTGACAAGGAATTGCCAAAGGTCACAAAGCTCAGAAATGGCAGGGAAGAGATGTAAATCCTGGTCTTTTTTATTTTAAACTTTATACATACTCTTCCCTTTATTCACATACACATATTCTGCTAACATATTCTGTGCACCACTATTGTCCCACATACCATGTTAGATATGATGAGGTGTATGCAAATGAATAAGGCCTAGCATGGGCTCTTAGAAGGAAAAAGATGGTTAGTCTAAATTGTGAGTTTTGTGGAAAGAAAGAAGATGGACAAATGTTAAGGCCAGTTTAAATGAGTGCAAATAGATTATAAATCTGATGTAGATAGGTAACTTGACGTTTCCGGAAACTGTTTCCTCATGTGAAGAATGGGGTTTAAAGTCTCTTCTTTACAAATTGGTTGGGAAGATTGAATGAGAAAACATGGAAAGTGGCTGACATTTAACAGGTAGACCATAATAAGGAGTAACAGTATGAGCGTTGGGGTATCTCTGGACAGAGAAGCCCCTGGCAAAGCGAGTAAGGGCAGAGCTGGGCAGAAGGTGTTTAGGAGTGCAAATTAGTGGAGCTGGATTCACTACCTAGTGACCTTGTGACCGTGGGCCAATTACTGACTGCAAAGACACCTTGGACTGGTCAGGTGTTAAATGATGATCACTGGAAGACCCACCTTAGAAGGTGGTTAGGAAAGTTACAGATAATGGCAAAGATATGGGTGTAAATTTTGAAAATCTATGGAAAAGTTTACTCTTTTTTTTTATGTCAAGAATACAAGGTGGGGCAAAAGTAGGTTTATAGTTGTGAGTATGTGAGTTTATTCTTGTATTATTATTTATTAATTATTGTATTATTGTCCATATGAACAACTGTAAACCTACTTTTGCCCAATCCTGTATAATAGATGCTACTTTCTTGAAGATTGTGTCCTTTCACCAATATTTAAGACCATGGTATTCCTTTTGCCATTGCTGTGTCTACTGTAGTTAAGCAAATAGCATTTTAGTCCTTGTCATTCATTATCTTGCTTTAGTTAGCCAAGACTGAATACTCTCATTGTGTGTGTGTGTGTGTGTGTGTGTGTGGCCTCCGTGGGGACCTGGTGAATTTTTTTATGCACATAAATGTGTTATGTATGATGCTCTACATAGTCACTTTGTATTTTACTTGTGACTTTTACACAAAGTTTAAGTTTTTTCCTTTAGCAGAAACAAAATTAATAATAATAATTAAACAATTTTAAAGGCTCTGGAAGAATACCTTATTAAAATCCATTTCATATTTCTTTCCTTCCGTAGAAGCCATTCAAAACCTCTTGATGACTCAAGGTCATCATCATGATCTTGTATGACTGTGCTCTGCTGAAATTCAGTAATTGTCCTCTGCTGTCCCCTCAGGCTGTCAGCTGCCATTTCTGCTGTCACTGCACTCCTTCTCAGAGTCTTTCCCACCATCCTCTAATGTTTATTGGTTTTAATCTCTTCTGATATGAGGAGGAAGCAGCAAAATGGTCATTAGAATTGCTGGTGAATGTGAGTCAATAAGCACTGAATGCTTATTACTACTAAAGGAGCATCCATCAGAGGAAAGAATGGTGTTATTCTGGCTTTTTTAAATCACTATTTTACAAACATAGACCTGAGGCTCCTCCTCCTTTATCTTCAACATTTTTTTCTTTCCTTTTTTTCATTCCTTTTTCAACTCTCAGGGAAGTTGGTAAACTGGACTATGACTACATGTTTCTTACCTTTTGCTTGGATTTTGTTCTTAAATCCTAACAATCAGAGGGGTGGTTCTGAGTTGGATCATTTCAGTTTACCTCAGTCCTCTATAGCTTTAAGAACAAGCTGATCTGAAGCCACATACTGTTGGCAGCTCCTACCCATTTATTTGGACTATCAAGCAAGAATGCTCACAATCTTTCTATTGAAAGAAGACATCTTTATTTCCAGTTCACACCCTTCATAATAAGAATGGTGTTTGAAATAAAGCCAGAAAGCATAACTTACTTCCCTAACTTCATATTACAGATGCCTGCAGTAATAGAAGAACATTTTCTAACTACCCGACCTTATTCCCAAATCAGCAGCAGAAAATAACAGTGATGTATTTGGACTTGAACAGCAAAAAGAAAAAAAAAAATCACTTGCTTAAATTTGTGAAAAAGACCTTCCCTTTCCTGAAAACCTATCTTTAGGAAGTAAGCAGAGCTGCAGACCCAATAGAGAAAGATGCCTTTGCTTATCATTGTACTTAGAAATTATTTTTGAAAGGATCATTGTGCCATTATTACCCTGTAGAGTTACCAAGAACTTCAAAATTAGGGAAAATCTCATTATGAAACACAGATCTTATTTTGCTCTGAATAAGACCAGAACTTGGAGTCTCAAAAGCTGAGTTTCCCAGCAGAAGTGTGGACTTTCTGTTACTGAGCAAATGGAGCTGAGAACAGGAATTACACTGATTCTCCACTGTGGGGGAGCCAATGGATCCCCTGCTCAGTTTTCCCAGGTTAATTTCCCTTTTGTACACTGGGAGCCATCCAGTGTCACCAGGTCATGTCAGGACCCTCTCCTCTTGCTTACCCTTCCCTTCCTGCCTGGAACAGCCCTCCCCACCCCAGGCTCTCGATTCCACTCACCTCCAGGAGGCACCTCCTGAACATTCCCTTTCCCAAGTGGAAAATGATCTTTCTGTGGAGGCATTTCCATGGCTTAGACCATTCTTCTCTATGGCTTTTATCATGATGTACCTAGGACCTTAGTTGTTTATATAATGGCCTATACTTGTGCCATCTGTAAGCTTCCCGAGGGCACGATCTGCTTCTAATGTATTTGCTTCCTTATGGATGTGCACCCCAGTGCATTTCTTAACTGTATCCTAATGCATTTCTCAAAGTATAGTCTTAACCAATATGATGGAGGGAGGGGGGATGGAGGAGGAAGGGAGGGAAAACGGATAAAAAGATGGAGGGAAGAAGGGAGGGAAGGAAGGAAGGAAAGATGCCAACTACAGGAAGCTTATATCTAAGGTCCTAATGTAGTAATATTAAATGATACTTTTAACTTTTAGACCACTTTACTATTTACAGTTTTTCACATTTATTTGTATAACATTCATCACCCTGCTGATATTGTGTATATGGGTGTGCAGTATGTATGTGCATGTGTATCTTTTTATTGTACGTGTGTGTATTGCTTTCTCTCCCTGGCATCCCCCCTCCACACACACATACACACACATGGATACACATGAATGTAAGCTCTGTGAGGGCGAGGACATGGTTGTGTTCAGCTATATTCTGAGCAACTTGAACAGTGATGGACAAGGAGGGAAAGCTCAATAAATTTTCTTAGATGAATGAATGAAGCTTACATCATTTGCTCTTTACCGTAACCTTGTGAAGTGAAGACAGTATGCATACTATATCCTTCTGAAAGGTAGCAACACTGAGGCCTTGAAACCTGCTCAAGGTCACATTTCTAGTTATTGGCCAAACCAAGACCTAAACCCAGGTTTTCTATTTTTATATTCTTTTGTCTTCTGGGAATTTGCTATATTAATAGCAAAACTAGAAATGTCACACAAAGAAAATTTGTTTCCAAATTTAAATTTGTAATACGCTCACAAGAAGTTGACTTTTTCAATCCAATGGAAACACAGACTGCATGACTTTTAGGAGGAAACGCCTTTCTTTTCAACCCTCTTGCTTTTATTATCACATATGTCAGGGCACACATACGCGCACACTGTGTGGCTCTGAGCTTGTACTTTTCCAGTCTCTTGTCAAGTCCTCTTGTAGGCTTTCCCCACCCTGAGCATGCCCGGTGCCTGTCAGGGCTTTTGCTTGGTCAGGCCAAGGCCAAGAGACATGCAGCAGGATTTGTTATGGTTACTTTGGCAAGTGCAAAGGGCTTGAGGGAAGCAGAACAGCAGGCATTTCAGGAGCAGGAGTAGTCTGGGCTGTTGCTGCAAAAAGTTTATATTCACCCGAATTGTAGCTAACATTGACGAGCAAACACCCACGCAGATTACTAAGTTGTACTGAAGATCCAAGGGTACCAGTAATGACCTTGAAATCTAAATGAAATATCATTTTTTACTGAAACAGCAGCCAGACCCCACATTCAGTCTCTCCCTATTGCTCACAGATCTGGCACATACACATCAGCCAGGAAAGGGTGTCCCTTGAGGCCTTAATGCATGGAAGGAACTGGGGACACATATATCATACTTGGCAGCGAAATTCAGGTGCAGTAACAGTCACTTTCTATTCTCACGCACCTGTCTGTTTTCTTTTATCTTAAAACAGGATGACTCCAAAGGGGAATAAGGTATCCAGGACCCTGCGTTAAAGTACAAGCGTTCATTTTTATCTGAAACCCATGTGGGTAGGGATGAGTCAGTGAAAAACTGCACGAAGATCTTAAGTCATGTGTTGTCACAGACTCTGTGGCAATGGCAGTGAGTAGCCCAGAAACTCTCCCAGGCCTCTCTTCAGATTCACTCAGACAAATCTTAATGAGGTAAAAGGGATGTCTGTCCAAACTCCTGAGTCTGATTCTGCCTTTGACTGTGAGTCAGACCATAGTCCATGGACTCGGGCCTCTCGGTGGTAGCAGAGCTCATCTCTCTCCCTTTTCCTTTCTCGTCAGTGACTCAGGAGACTCACTGGAGAACTGTGTGTGCTTCTCTTCCCGGAATTGTCATCGTGGAGGCACATACCCTCTAAGCTCACTGGGTGCACCCAGCGAGACACGCCACTACCTTGGTGTCACCTCCTGAGTGTGGTTTGCAGAGATGGGCTGTTGGGGTTTCCCACCGTCCACGACTCAAAGTTTCTATTTCCACATTTTGACTGCCAGTTCTATTTCTGCTTTTTGCCTGGTTTCCTAGGGAAACAGTTTGTAAAAGCTGCTGCTTTCTGTCCATCTGCTTTGCCCGTCTGGGTTTTTGAGTGTATACCCTGATTATTTCTTAATCTGACAGGAAGGCAAAAAGCCCGAAATGAGGGAAAGCCCCTTGAAATTGTTAAAAATAAGTTTATGAAAATGAATGGTCAGTTAGGAAATTACAGTTGTGTGGAGGGGTCAGGGAGGGCAGTTTTTGTTTGTGTTTGTGTGTTTAGTATCGGCTCTATGTTGAGTCGATAGTGTAAGTGAATGTGGGAGGGGCAAGAAATCGTGTTCTGTAGATGCACAGACATTGCACGTAAAACGCAAAGACGACCCAGTGACACAGTAACATCCCCGCAAAGCCTTCCTGTCAGAAGTGTCAGCTGTGACGTGGTGACAGCAGCACAAGACTTGCAGTCAGGAGATCTGAGTCGTTGCGTCATTTGAATCTTGTCCTGGATCTTCTCATCAACGAGAGGATCTAATTTTGGTTTCGGGATTTGGATCCTTTGTGCTAAAGATTCTGCAAAACAAGCTGTACTTATTAATTACACATGCATTTTTCCAGTGTGTATACTCTAAGGCACATGCACACAGACCAGTCGGAACTGCGTCGAGTGACATACCACTGTCACTGTGCTGAGACGTTAACCTAACATTACAGAGCCCGGTCTCAGTAAATGCTCGCATATTTTTAGGCTCGTTAAAATTAGAAATCAACCCCTGCAGCTCCAACAGACATGTATTATGGACATGTCGGGCTCCAGGGACAACTGCATTTAGAACCATTAACCTAAACAATTTCTAAAATCTTCTCCAGGTTCTTAGTTGCTAAAATCTCTCATGAGATTTTGGCAGGGAGAGAAAGCTGGCGCAGGAGGAAGTATGCTTTCTTACATTATGAAACACCTATGTTTCACTCACCCATGTTGTCATGTCAGTGAATCTAATGTCTGCTAAATTCTTCCGCATTCCTAAGATATTTGTGTTCCCGAAGTCACAGGTGAGCCAGGTCCTTCTCTGTGGCTCATGGCGAATGGCTGTGGGGGGAGCAGCTGCCTGTCTCACTTCAGGACATCGCCACACACCTAGTGTTGGAAATAAAACCCTCAGCAGACCGAAGCTATTGTTTCATTTAATTACTTCACAAGATGCCATGACCAGAAAATTTTATGTAAATACACATTTTATTCCCTGAGGCATGTTAATATGAGACCAAAATTATACGACAGTGAAAGGAAAACAAAATCTTCTTTGACTAGTTCTCTCTCTCTCTCTGTGTACTGGGAACATGCTATAGAAAAATGAAGGTGTCCACACTTAGTGAAAGCCTCCTTTTCTGGTATTCAGTTTGCAGAATCATAGAAATGCAGTATCGTTATTCAGTAGTTCGCCACATTTCAGTCCAGTGAACACTCTGTGTGCCTTCCCTAGGTCAGGTGCTGGGCCCACGCCGTGGAAAGTACGGACAGCATTAGTGGGGCGCACACTTGAGAGTCCCTGTGATGTTCTGAAAGCGTACACCTGCACTACTGGCTAGACAGGAGCCAGTGCCTCAGGAGAGGTGCTTATTTATTTTTCAAGTACTTCTATTGCACTTATTATATGTCAAGCAGTGTTCCATGTACTTTATTAGCCCATGTCATCTTCAGAAGAGCCCTTGGAAATGCAGGCACTATGATTATCTCCATTTTGCACTGAGGAAGCTGAGGCACAGAGAGGGTAAGTAATCTGCCCAAGGTCACACAGTCAGTAGCAGTGTGTCCAGGCAGTGGGCTCTGGTGTATGTGCTCTTAACCACTATGCTGTACTCTGAGGAGCAACAGGAGGAAGACATTGCTATGGGCTCATTGGATCAAGGAACAAGGCATCTGAACTAGGATTTGCACCGAGCCTTCAGAGGATGGTCAGGAATGTCTGACTCTAGGCATTCATAACAGTGGGCATAATATGGCCTTGGAGTGGAAAAATGCATCTGTAGTTGTGTTGTGAATACTAGTAGACTTCTCTGGATTAGGAAGTATAGCTCGGTGGAAGATAAGATGGAAAGCAAAGCTTAGTGCCAGAATATGAGGGGCTTTGAAGGACAAACAAAGAGCCCATCTGTCTCATCTCATGTGTCTAAGTGGGGCCATTAGGCAGTTGTACGTCTGAGACCAGCATGGTAAGCAAAGCATGCCTTGTATCCACAGCAGCCTTTGCTTGAGGTCCAGGAGCTAAGTGCTAAAAGCTGCAGTCCTGAGAGAGAACCCCCGCAGATACATAAACCCCATGAAGCAAGCTGGACCATTTCCCTAAGATGCCTTCACTCTTTGTTGGTGAAAGAAGCTTCTCACATCCAACTCGTTTGCTTCAGTACAACCTCACGTCCCATCAGAACCAAGGATTTCTGACTTGTATACATGGTTCTTGCTCCCTTTCTCAACCTCCTCTACTCTTCTTAAAGAAAATGATTTCTGGTTTGCCCCATCCTGGGTGGGGATAAGTCTCCACTGAGAAGAGAGAGTCAGGGAGAAAAAGCCCACTGAAGGGCAACCTGCCGAGGAAAAACCGTGGCACTCCTGGGCACCAGTTCCAGTCGCTCACACAGCTGCTGCTCCTCTGGGGAGCTGGCCTGGTCAACAAGACAGACCCACTGTCAGGGAGCTGCAGGGTGCACTTTTTCAGGTGCCATTTGAACCCTTGGGAAAACATTTGCTCTCACCTCCTGTGTTGAGTTTAGCAGCCAGCCCTATCACCTATGCTTAAAACATTTCTTAAGTTACCACCTGATTTTCCTCTAAAGATTTTTAAAGTCTCTTGCCTCCACCAACCACCACACCGCTTTTCCCACACAATGTGACTTTTACTTAGGCCAGGGTTAGGGGTATTATCAGGCATCCAAACAGGACCAAAGGATGACTTCTTACCCTGGGAGTCAAACGTTCACATACAGAGAGCTTCATTCTCCCTCCATTTCTGTGAAGATAGCGATTAGGTCAAGGTGTCATACAGGCTTTGGAGTTGGGCAGCCCTGGCCACAATGTGTCATGCATTGTTCTCACTGAGCCTCAGTTTGCTCATCTGTATTATGGTTATATTAAGTGTACTTGCCTCACAGGGAGTTCTGGATTATTAAATGCAACAGTCTTTAAAATACTTAGCACAGTGCACTGCACATAGAAAGGGTCTAATAAATGTAGGCGTTATTATTGTTGATAACATAAAGCTTTGAGGATGAACCACGTTAGTCAAGGTATGTGACTTTTCCTTTGAATTATTTTATTTTATGTAGCCACAGGACTAGACCAAGGGCAGAGATGACAAAGAGAAGTTATAGAAAGTTCTAGGCTGCTTTAAACTAAGGTGAGTGGCTCCAACTGGTCCCGACAGCCTCTCTTGCAACTCTGACCCCGATAGCTGTCTGGTTAGAAACCTAATTAGCATCATGGATATAGGCTAAATGGACAGTCCCCCAGATATAGGCCAGTTAAAAAAGATAGAGAAGTTAAGATAGTATATAACTTCTAGTATTTCAACTAGCACCTGTTCTGTCCCATCTGCTCACCAGAATTAACTGGGGTGCCATTTAACCACACCAGTGTCTGAGCTTTGGCCCCAGAGATACTGATTAGTTGTTCTCGAGTTGAGATTGGGAGGGTGGGCATTATTAATTGTTAAGCTCCCATAGTGATCCTCATCGGCAGACAGGATAAGGGACCCATGACTTAGAGGACGGGCCTGCCGAGGGAGGGAATGGAAATGTTCTGACCCTTGGAAGAATCAGTGCAAAACAGACTCAACTAGTGTCCATCCAGCACAGCAATTTTCAACTGGTGTACTGCAAAAAATTTTAAAACATACACTACCTGACGATTTAGTCAGGGGCACTGACTGACCTCTTTTCCCTTACAAGGATGTCAAACTCATTTTCACTGGGGGCCACATCAGTCTCACAGTTGCCTTCAAAGGGCTGAATGTAATTTCAGGACCATATAAATGTAACTACTCCTTAACTAGGTGCAAGGGGCTTGGCGCTGCCCCCGGGTAGAAACAAGGTGCCGGGCTAGATAAAACAAGGTGGAGGGCCGGATTCGGCCTGCGGGTCTTGTGTTTGCCACCTGTGCCTTAGAATATCAAATGAAAAAATGACAACAGCCAACGCAACAATAGCCGTCCCATGTGGAAGAATCAAGTTATACCTATTTTTGTTTGTCACATCATTAAACATATATATTTTTTGGTGTGCTGCAGAATTTTAGTAATTAGTTTATGTGTGCCACCAGATGAAAAAGGTTAGAAATCGCTGATCTAGTGGAAGCTTTGCTTTTCTGCCCTCGCTCTTATCTCGGTGCACCATTTACAGGCAGCACAGAGGAAAAAAAAAGAGGACCTCGCTATCAAGGATGTGAAAGGCGCGTCTAATCTTCAAATAGATATTGGGCAGGGGCTTTAAGACTTGAGCTGGGGCAGCAGCAAAAGCACCTGGTGTCTGTGTGCTGAGACGAAATATCTGTACTGGTGTGAGAGCATCAATGTCAGGCTCTCTGAAAGGACAGAGATTTTCTTGGCTTTGCTCACTGTCAAGATAGTAAAGGAATTCTGTGGCACTCTTTAGAATTTATATGCTTTGTTACAGCTTATCTCTTTTCTCCATGCTTTCTCATTTTCAGTTCCCAAATTACAGGAGATTATCTAGTTCAATTCCAGCTGCCTCATTTTGCAGATGAGCAAACTGAGTGATGCTCGGCGTCTCACAGTATTTGCAGCAGAAGCAGAGCTGCTTGCCCCCTCGTGAAGTGAACCGTGGTCCGCTCAGTACTGAGCTCAATTGTCTCCAGCTTTCTTGCTGACTTCCTGATTTCTTGACCAAAACCCTGAATATCCCCATGCTGTCCTGGCTAACCAGGTGTCTTATTTTTCAAAGATGGCTGAAGTTTCTTCCTTTTGAAAACATAGCTCTTACCTTATCTGCCCCAGGCACCACTGCAGAAGAACCACGACCTTGCTGGGAGCCATGCAAGCCAAATGAGGCCTAATTTTCCCTAAGTACTTAGGAGAAGAAAAACAATAATGTATATGATGAGCTTTTGGCCTACACCCATATCCTGTAGGAGAAGATAGAATCTGGCACAGCTCTTATTCTGACTTAAAGAAAAATGTTTTGTTCTGATGTCATTTGTGTAATTAATACGAAAAAAAAAAGTGATTGAATTTTTCTTATGCAGTGCATCTGGCCTTTGAGATGTTAGATTTAGATGGCCCAAATCTATTTTCTTACCCTCTGTGAAGCTCCCTCATGTATCTAACCTTGGCGTTCACATGACATTCTTATATTCATGGCATCTATAATGCCTTACATGGTGCAGATCTCTCCCTCCTCATAGCTGTTTGTTTATTCAATAAACATGTGTCGAACAGCATGCCATGGTGTTTGGAGGATCTGGAGGTGGTGCCCAGGGGACATGGAAGGGAATGAATCGTAGCAGAGGTTATGAAGGTAGGTCTACAAAGAACCCTTTAAGCAATGCCAACGTTACTGGCACAGGGTAGCGGGCAGCAGTTGGTGAGCACAGAGGAGTAATATGATAAGATTAGTATTTTAAGTGGGAAAACATCATATCATGGTTTATTCACTCAACAAACACTAATTTTGCACCATCTATATGGTAGACACCATGCTTGGCTCTGAAGATACAAGACAGTAAAACGTGGTCCTTGCCCTCAAGGAGCTCACAGTCTATTGAGTTGCCTTTCTGACTTTCCCACTAGATTGTGAGCTCCTGGAGGGCAGGCACTTTTGTTCAACTGACAACAAGTGTAAGTTTCGAAGTTAAACCTGGGTTATAATTCTAGCTTTATTATTTCTTACTGTATTCACCTGAGGTAACTGATCTGTAGCTTAGGCCACATAGTGCCTGCCTCCTGCATCACAGTGCCTGGCATGTAGCAGGCATCTGGTCCTCCTCTGCTGCCTGGCTGGCTAGAGAGTATGTCCTCTGGGGCCTCAGGGTTGGGAGGATTTCAGCCTGGGGTCTGTAGCTAGCAAATCCCTTCTCAGCTGACTAGTGATCACGTTGCTTACTCTAGGCTGTGAATCAGAGTCGGGGCCTGTGTTGGGTTCTAGAGGCTCAGTTCCCGAATTCCAGGCATGCATCTTGCAAAAGTCAAAACCAAAGTCAAAAGAAAATGACAAAATTTCTTCTCTGGCCAAAATGCTATTATTTCGCCAAGGGCAACAAATCTGTTTTGGCAGGAGAGGTTGATTTGCCTGTGCTTGTGTAATCAATTGTATTTGCAAGTGACTGAGTCCTCACAGTGGCTTGAAGAGGTGGTGTTGGCTGTCCCTGGCCTTTGTTCGACTTTTTATTGTTTCCAGAGCATTTTCACCGTATGTTGTCTCACTCCTGCCCAGTCAAGTCTCTCCGAAATCCACATAGTAAGAATTAGTACCCTTCACTCTACTCATTCAGTCACTGGGGAGATTGAGTCCCACAGAATAAAGTGACTTGACCAAAGTCATTAGAGCTTCTTGTGCCATCTGTTTGTAAGAGGTTTGCTGTTCCAGGAGAAAAGCTGCAAGGAAGATATTAGTGGTTTCTGTCCAGTTAGCATGTGAGGGTATATCAGCAGGTCTGAGCTCATGCTTTGGCTCAGTGAGCGAGCTGAGGAAATTTAGATGGGGATTTCTAAGACGGACGCGCTTCTCTAACCTGTGAAATCACTGTGTCTCTTCCCCTGAGTCTGATCACAGGTAAACCTGTTCCCTCATAGGTCACATTTTCTGTTCAAAACATTTACATTTGACAAACTCAGACAGTCATCTTCAAATCTACCTTGTGAAGTGAAGACAGAACCCACCTGGTCCAGAATGAGCAAGCGAGGTCTAGAGAAATTACGTGACATACACCATGAGATGTGACTAGTATGCGGCGGATTGGGGCTTAAACCCTACTCTTCTGCCTTCTGAATCCAGTATTTATTACAGTATATGATACCATCGTCTCAATCTGACCTCCTTGCTGTTCGTTGTGGGTTAGGCTTTCTCTTTGGAAGTTAGAGCTTGCTAAACCTAAACCTGTAAGCTTCTGAGTTTACCATAATAATACTAGTGTGCACTCCCCTTTAAAGTGAAAAATAATATGTTTATCTAAAGGGATTGCTTCACTTGTTCGAAGAGAAATTTTTATTTATTTCTTAGTTTTACCTTTAATTTGTATAATGTCCAAAATTTTTTCCAAGATTTTTTTTGTAAGTGTATATAGCATTGTTTATTTTTTTAATTAATTTATTTTTACTTTATTGAATTTTCTTTAATCTACAAGTTGGAAGTGAGAGGTTGGCCTAATTTTTATATTCCCTTTGAGCACAAGTGTAACCCATTTTAAAGAATGATAAATAGCAGGGTAAAATATAGATGGGCTCTATAGATACTCACCAAATTGCCTGAATTCAGAACCAGGTAGAATAAGAGAATAGGCAAAGCGTTCTTCTCTCCTTTCACATCATTCTCCCTCTTCTACAGGTAGTTTGGCAGTTAAGAATGCAAACACTAGAGCCAGACAGACCTGGATTTGAGTCTTGGCTCTTCCTGCACTACCTGCAAGACTTTGGGGAGCCTATTTAACTTTCCTAGGCTTCTGTTTACTCATTTGCAGAAGAAGCCTTAATGATACTACATGCAATTTGTAAAACATCCATTCAGGACAATGCCTATACATTTAAGTTGGTAATTATGGTTACTTCTTACCACTGTTTTTATCTTCATCTAAAACTCTTTCTTTACCTTTCAGGACGTTTCTGTCCACGTCTTCTCCATAGAGAGGAAATGGTATCAGCCATATTTAACGTCACTGTCAGCTACTGTGTCATGGGGAGTTTTGCCTTTCTAATTTTACCCTACCTTTAGAATCAAAGTGCTGACTAATGCAGTGTCTGCCACCTTGTGCCTACTCACTATATAAAGTTTGAATTAACACATTTTGATTTTCAGGTATGAGAGCACATACCAGCATAGCTCTCAAAAGTGTAGAGTGCAGAAGAAAAAACACATACCCACAATGCAACACGTAACACCACACATGAGGTCGCAGTTAAGGCCGCGGAATACAGTCATGTTTGAATTTTGGCTGCCACGCTCCGAGCACTTTACTTACAACTCTGTTGTAATTTCTTCATCGTTGAATGAGAACAATAAGACTAACTACCTAACAGGAGGTTGCGAGGAGGCTGTACATTCGAAGCATTTAAAATAGGTGCCTGGCTTCCTAAATTTTAGCTGTGATGCTAATGAGGATGATGATGACAAGGATGATGATGGTAATTTTTGTGTCCTGGTTATGCATGTTGCTGTTCACAAATTGCTTGAGTAATTTTACTTCTGCCCCCTTTGTCTATCACAAGAGACATATATCTATTAGGAGATTAAAGATATATCCATTTAAGGGAACCGGGCTGTGAGATATGAAATGACTAACTAAATAGCATGCAGCAAGTTTATGACAAAGAGGGCTCTAGAACTCAGAACAACCAGACTTCTCTGTCCTTATTGTATATATATGTATGTATATATGTGTATATATACCTGCAAGATATATTTGGGGAACCTATTTAACTTTCCTAGGCCTCTGTTTATTCATTCACAGAAGGAGGCTTAATGATACCACATGCAATTTGTAAAACATCCATTCAGGACAGTGCCAATACATTTTTAGTTGGTAATTGTGGTTACTTATCACTATTTTTGTCTTCATCTAAGACTCTTTCTTTTACCCTTCAAGATTTTTCTATCCACGTCTTCTCCATAGAGAGGAAATGGTATATGCATACCTATATATAATATTATATGTATAAACCTGTATAAAAGCTGGAAACAGAAATTCTTGGCTCCTATTTACCCTCTGAGATGGTGAATGAAGTGACAGCAACAGTAAACACATTGAGTTTTTTATTGTGGCTTTTATGACAGTGCAGACTTTGTCACAGGGCCCCATAGCCACGGGACCCAGATGCCTGAGGAACAAATGGAGAAGAGTCCTGGAAACTTACAGCTGTGATTTCATGTAAAGGCTGCACATAACTCTGCAGAACCTGCAAAGACAAACAAATGAACAGACGAGCAAACCCAAACAGCTTCCATCGTGATCCTCACGCTTGAGTGTCAGCGTAGCCCTCGAAACAAAATCTTTGGGCACTCAGGTTTCTCTGCCCTGGCCTCTTCTAAGCATTGAGTTTTTAGCATCAGCGTTCATTGTAGCCATTTTGATGCTCCATGTCTTCAGACTGCCATTAAAACAATCATTCTTTAATATCAGCATAAAACACATATTCCAGTGAGCGTTTGCCCAACTCTGGACTAGCTGACCTGCCATGCCAGGGTCCTGGGATGATCTGCAGGCATCTTCCCCATGCAGCTGCATGTATGGGCTGAATGTACTGGCATTTTCATGCATAGTGTAGACAATGAAACACACACAGAAACACAGAGGTACACATAAGGGCTGGAGGGCAGTTACACATATTTTTACCTGAAATGAAAGATGAGCATTTACCAATTTGACTCTCTTTGTACCTCCTGGGGTCTTCACCTAGAATGTCATTCTTACTACATCTCTGGATGTCTAAATCCACCTTCATCCAAGACCTAATTAAAATGCTACTTTTTCTTGTGAGTGTCCCTTCATCTCCCCAACTTGAGCCATTTCCGCTTTCTCTGTGTTCTTCTGGCAATGATTAAAAGATTTCACTTTGGATATTTTTGTATATTTTCCTTTTGTATATTTCCAGATATCTAATGTTTTCTACTATATCTGCTATAGGGTAGGATCTTGTCTCAATGATTTCTTTACTACTAATACTTACTACTGTACTACTAATACTAGGCACTCAGCAAGTATACTCAATAAATGTATTATTTTTCTGTCATCTCCTCAGTTGTTTAGATTTTTGTTTATTAGAAGCTTCCTAATTTGCATCTCATAAGTGAAACAAGGTGATCCTAATGTTTTCTATGTACTCTACCATCTAGTTACTCGTTCTTGTCCAGAAGACTCTGTTTATATTCACTAAATTTTGGAGGCCTAGTCCATACGCATTGTCCATCAAGCATTGTCAAGAGGGTAAGGAATTGCTGAATGACCCGGTTTAATCACTATATTACATGCTTTTTTTTTCCTTTTTATTGAATTTACTGTGATGACACTGGTTAGCAAAATTATATAAGTGTCAGGTGCATAATTCTACAACACATCTCTGTACACTGTATTATGTGTTTACCACCTTAAGTCAGTCTCTGCCCATCACCAGGTGTCCCCACCATGTCCTCCTCTACCTGCCCCCAGCAATCACCACGCTGTTGTCTGTGTCCATGAGTTTTTTCTCTTTTTTTCTTTTTGCTCAATCCTTCCTTCCCCTCACCCAGTCTTCCCTACCTCGATAGCTGTCAGCCTGCTCTCTATCTATGAATCCGTCACTATTTTGCCTGTTAGTTCATTTTGTTCATGAGGTTTCACTTAGTGTCATGCTCTCCAAGTTCATCCATATTGTCACAAAGGGTAAAAGTTTCATTGTTTTTTACAGCTGAGTAGCATTCCATTGTGTAAATGCACCACAGCTTTTTTACCCACTCATCTACTGATGGACATTTGGGCTGCTTCCGGATCTTGGCATTGCAAATAATGCTGCAATGAACATAGGGGTGCATATGTTCTTTCAAATTAGCATTTCAGGTTTCTTCAGCTAAATTCCCAGAAGTGGAATCACTAGGTCATAAGACAGTTCCATATTTTTCTAGGTAACTCCATACTGCTTTCCACAGTGGCTCCACTAATCTGCATTCCCACAACAGTGCACTAGGGTTTCCCTTTCTCCACACCGTCACCAGCACTTGTTGTTTGTTGATTTATTGATGACAGCCATTCTGACAGGTGTGAGGTGATATCTCATTGTGGTTTTAATTTGCATCTCTCTGATGATTAGTGACATTGAGCATCTTTTCATATGTCTGTTGGCCACCTGTAAGTCCTCTTTGGAGAAGTATCTACTCAGGTCCTTTGCCCATTTTTTAATTGGATAGTTTGTTTTTCAAAGGAAATAGTGGTTAATACAAAAGGAGAGAGGAGAGGCCAGCTGGTTAGGACTGTGGACTCACCTGTAACAAGAAGCTCAGGGGATCTGCAGAAACTGAGAAAAAATGCCCTTTGTCAGTCGGGGAAAAGGAACTTGCGCAGGGATGGCACCAGCACAGCCTGGCAGAATCCTCTGTGGACCACATCTGTTTGTGCCAGCTGTTGTCGGTCTGTGTAGGCTCGCCAAGAATAACAGCAATGATTTTCACTTTACAGCAACTTCCATCTTGGGATCTCAGAATGCTGCATAAATGTAGATTAGGGCTCCCAAAATTTGTTGCCCAAAATGGGCATACTTTATAAGGCATCAAGAATACATCACTGTTTTGAGAGGATCTTTTATGTCGGAAAAAGGGCTAAACTAGTTCAAAATTAGATCTGCTTTCCTGATTTGAGCTTTGTTCTTGATTCTATACTCATTTTCTACATGACCTTGGACAACTCAGTTCCCATCCTTGACTCCAAGATTGTTTGCTTGTTTCTTTTTTATTAATGAAGGGATTTAATCAATCACTAAATCATCTCCAGTGTGTTTCTTCTGTTTCTGAAACTCACAGTTAGTACAGGGGATCTAGAGTTACTCCCCAATAGACTACTGCTTGGCACATTTTGGAGAGACCCAAGTTCTTGTACAATAGAATATTTTCATAGCCTTTTATTCATGGGTAGACAATAATCCAGTTAAAAAAATATTGTATCAGTCACTAGGAAATGGCATTATCTTTTAGCTTTTTATATGAAATCATATTGGTGTCTTTTACATGATTTTTCCCTTTGCCCACCTCGAAGTACAGTGCTATTTATCATTTCCTTTGAGTATTTTGAGATTTAGCATTAACCCTCTTGTTCATATGAGAGATTGGTAAAGGGATATTGCCTTTAGAACAGCATTTCTCATCTTGTTGCATCATTAGTGAAGACATCAAAAGTTGCCACATCTCTCAAAGTCTTGTTCTCAGTCCCCCTCCGTCAGAATCACCCAGAAAACCAGTTACATTTTTAGTAGCTGCCATTTTTCTGCACAGAGGAGATATTATGTCATAAAAGCAGTGCTTGTCCCTAAGAAAAGGTCCTTTGATAGCTCAGGACTTTGTGATATATGACTAAATCCCCCTAAATGTTATGACCTATAAGTAGATAGGTAATAAAATCCCCCTGAAAAAAATGCAAATGGATTAAGAGGCTGAGGCTGTTGGTGTGGTGGTTAAGCATGCACGCTGTGGAGTTGGCAGCTGGTTTCAGACCCTAGGTCTCTACTTACTATCAAGGTGCTCCTGCGCCTCAGTCTTCTCCTGTGTGAGATCAAAGTAGTAACCACCTGGTGGGGCTGCCATGGGGATTAAATGAGTTAAACTATTTCAACCATTGTCTGGCCCCTCTGTATGCTCAGGTATACATGAATTATTTTCAGTCTCATAAACTGTAAACCAATTAATGTACACAATTAGCACATGCATTTCTACCTTTCAGAGTTTATGGAAAGGGATGCTTCTTCAGTAGAATTACTGCTATTTGAGTCATAGTTGATGATCAGTGGGAAATACTAAATGCCGCTGGTCTTTAGATTTGGTTTCAGAGCATGGCCCTTTCCCCTCTGATGCGATGCTAAGGAATGACACTGAGTCATTCCCATCCCCTCATCCACCTTCCTGCCACATTTGAAAGAAGGCATAGCTCAGTTTTGACAGCCTGTGAGCATTCAATACGAGCTATGGGCCCCTCTAAAGTATTAGCGCGTTTCATGCATCATCTTAGGTGTTACTCACAATGGCCCTGACATGGAGGCATTCCCTCTCCCCTTCCAACCCCTTATACAGATGGAAAAAAACTATTGCTAAGAGAAATTTTTACAAACTTGTGAAATTTTATGCAAAATAAGTGCTATAACTTGGTGTTTGAACCAGCGATTTCTGCTCCCAAAGCCCACACTTTCTCCATTATACCACAATCAATGTTTCTGAAAGTAAAAGGGGCCACATTGATCTCCAGCCTCTGGTATAATTAGCATCATGCTTTAATCAGTGAGGGTGACCGTCCTGATTAACCTTTATGATAGATCATGTAAGTTTCATATTTCTAAATGAGTGTGTAGAGGCAGCTGTGAATTAGTGGAAAAACACTGAGCTTGGATCAGAAGACTCATGTTTAACTCCTGGCTCTGCACTTACTATGGGTGTGATTTTGGCTAAGTCACTTAACACAGTCACTTAACAAAACCACTAACTTGATTTATTTCCTTATTTAAAAAAATGCTCATATGCTACAGAAAGTATTCAGTTCCACCTGGTGTGTGTGAGTGTTGCCCCAGGGTTCCTTGTTGCCTGTAAGGGAACAGAGTGTGAAAGGTTTTCTCTTCCCTCAAATTCCAATGCAAGGCCCTTATCGTTTTGGCGTGTTTCTGGTAAGCTTCGCGTTCTGATATCTCTTCTTTCCTCTGTGTCCATATCATCCCTTTATGTGTTCACATGATATTTGTACAACATAGCATATCTTTGTACACATCTTTAAAGATAATAATTTGTTAATCAGTGCAGGCAGTAAATGGGTCATATGACCATTTTATAGATTAAACAATTAATATTTAGTACAATGGAGCATCTTGCCCTGGGTCACATAATTGGTAAGTAGTGGATGTGGGATTTAAACCCAAGCAGGTAGCTCTTTGAGCTTATACTCTTAAGTGTCCAGGCCATACTGGCTGTCATCATACTGATTAACAGTCAGTGTTTTGCTTTGCTCTGTATTTCTCCCTCATGTGCCTTGATTTCCTGACTGAATTATATTGGGTTGGCCAAAAAGTCCATTTAGTTTTTTTAATAAAAGACACATTTTTCATCTTATCCGATAACTTTCTTGATTCCTATATTTGAGTATGTTGGGTATCTCCCACGTGGCATAATGTTGATTGTTCTCAATTAATGTCTCGATTTGACCGCTGTCAGTTTCAACAGGTCTACCCGACCGTGGAGCATCATTCAGCAAGAAATCTGTAGCAGAAAACTTCATAAACCACTTTTGACACGTTCAATCAGTCACAGCACCTTCTCCATACACTGTACAAATCTTTTTATTTGCATTTCAGTTGCGTTTTTACCTTTCTTGAAATAATTAAGCATAATATGCCAAAAATGTTGCTTATTTTCTTCCATCTTCATTATTAAAATGGCTACATGATAGTTCACTAATTTTGATAAGTATTTTTTTATATGACAGCTAACAAATGCAATCTAACAAAGTTGTTTCAAATGAAGTTAAAGACAACTAAGAGCTACTAGATCTATCTTATGGAAAAAAGTAAGCTTTTTGGCCAACCCCCTGTGTTCCTTGAATTGGGTATATCTCACTTATCTTGATGTCTGGCTTAATGCCTAATTACTAGTACTGGTGGAAAATTTCGTGTTCACCGGAGGACGCAGTTTTCAACACTGTGGAATACTCTGGAGGTGAGGACTTTTAACTCCTTCCTCTTCTTGTCTTGGGGACCCAAGTTATCAGTTTGTTATCGTTTCCCACCATGCTTTCACTTCAATTTGATTTTCACAGACCAAGCAGAAATCCCTCTGGTATCCTCAATGAGACACTTTGCCTGCCTCCCCTCCAAGGCCCAGAAATCCCATGTGAACAGTGTGCATGTCAGAGCGGGGACTTGTTTGCCACAGGTGGCATTATTGTTGAACAAAAAGCATGCCCTTTCTTTGCATCCAGAGTTACTTGAATCTCTGAGCAAGAAACTTTCTGACTCAAATGAAAACCACCTTGTGTCAGGTGAAATAGAGGGAGTTAACCATTTGTTTGCTGGTGTGCATTTCCCACGAAAAACTCAAAAACAGAAATTTACCTCAGCCATGGAAAGTGATGTACCAAGCGTCATATTTGCATATTAAAACCGAAAACTGATTTGCATGTTATTTCGGTGTCTGGTGTCACGTTCAGGCATCTGCCAAGCCCACTAGATAGAAACAGCTTATATAGTAGGAAAGTGTTTCTGTGCATATCAGACTGAAAATCTAGGTGTCTTTATTTTTTTCAACAAATTTTTTTTCCTCACTTCAGGCTCTCCATTTTCTCCCAGCTTCATACCTGAAAATACCAAAGAAAAGACTGAAAACCCATGTTTTATGAATATTATTTCCTAAGGGTCATCCATTTTTTACTATATTTTACTTATATCATTTAAAAATATAAAGAAAAGCCCTGACTAGTGCATGACTCAGTGGATTGGACACCATCCCACACGCTGAAGGGTCGCCGGTTCAGTTCCTGGTCAGGGCACATGCCTAAGTTGTAGGTCAGGTGCCCGACTGGGGGTCTGAGAGAGACAACTGATGGATGTTTCTCTGGCACATCAATGTTTTTCTCCCTCTCTTTCTCCTTCTCTTCCCCTCTCTAAAAATAAATAAATCTAAAAAGTAAAAAATAAATAAAAATTATAAAGGAAAAATTTGAATTACTCATAATCCCGTTAGTCCCCCTGAGCTGTTACTTTTTGGCATATTTCCTTCTAGTATCTGTTTTTATACACCCATATAGACAGCACACACTGGCACTCTTGTGGGTTCGCAGTTATTTGTATGGACAAACAGTACAAAAATTAGTGAGTAACACAAGTGTAAACTGTGTCTCCCGTACTCACAACTGTAAACCTGTGTATTGTTATGTATTTGTAATGAGCAGATTTTAATAATGTCCTTTTTTAACATGATAATGGCAAACATTGTGAGACAGGCTCAAGAACCATAAACCTGAAGCTAACATAAAATATTATTTGATGGCAAGTCGGATTCTGGGGTTCCTGCTGCTCGTCTTCCCTACTTCTTGCCTACCAGGTGGGAGAGCATCCATGGCTGGGCCTTTTCTGCCTGGAGCTCATGTGGGAAAGTATCAGGGGAGGCTGGTTTGCTCTGAATAGCCCAACATGAGCCCTGCTTTACTATTCATCTTGGGGTGTCAAAGGCTAGGGTATGGAAAGGTTGATGATTTGGAGAGGCAGCAAAGCATACAGTCACCACATGTCATGTATTTCAAGGCTTATAGTTAAAAGCAGAGTAATTATCTTGTTAAAATAATGTGGAATTCAGATATACTACACTGAAATACTTTATTAGCAAATAAGAAAGTGGAATGTTATTGAAGAGATGTTATCACTCTGAAAACATTCCACTACCAAGAAGAAATTCCTCTTTGCTAGTGGTTTGTAAGCTGTTCATCCTGGTAATAATAACTGCCATTTACTTGATATTTAGTATTTTACAAAGCTTCTTCACATGAATTGGATGTCATTATCTTCTAGTATAGAGATAAGAACATCAACAATGAGAATCAAACCTTGGGGGACCTGAAATGGTTCCCTAGGAATCAGACCTAGAAATAAGCATGTTCCAGGCCCAAGCACTCCTGCGGCTGCCTTGACACATGGAAACTGAGAGTGATCGGTGTGGATAGAGGCTACTTTCTCTCAGCTCAGCCTCTGTCATCATATCACCCTTGTGTGCAAACCCCATAGACCCCTTCATGGACACCAGCACTGTCCCTTGGCTGCTGGTAACATCCAGCAATTTCACCACGCAGTGATTCAGAATTATTGCTTGTTGGCTATGATTCTAAATTTGGCTTAGGAAAGGTGATTTAGAGGCATCAACGCATGGCATGAGAAAGGGACTATGCAGAACAGGCTGTAAGAAAACCAAGCTTGTGAAAGCTGGAGACTAATTGGACTAGATTTCAAATCTAGAATCAAAGTTTTAAAGTCAGAGTTGCTGGGTCTTTTTAATTGGGCACGTACAATTTTATTCTCCGAGAAAATGGAACTTATGATTAGAAGAACTAAGAGCATGCTTTTCTACTCCCATGAAGCTGTGGGCCCGCTGCTGTTAACCTGAAGCAGAGAGGATGTCCAGCAAATTGTCTCCCCTTGGTCTGAAGAGTTGCTCCTTCCATTAAACAGTGAGACACTGAGAATAGAGCAGGGTAATTCAGTGAGAATCAGAAAGGAGAAGCAGCCTCAGGAAACTGCAAATTGCAAACTTGACATTGTTAAATAGGAGGCAAAAAACAATGAAAATATCAGAAATATATTTTTTTTCTGGCAGGCTTTCAGCTCCAAAATGGGGCTAATTCTACCTTTTGAAAGAAGATAATTTCCATGTTTCTTTTTCAAGAACATATAATTGAAGTTATTTTCCCTCCAAGAGAAGAAACCTCTTGTACATCATTACCAACAGACAAGAAAAAAGAACAGCTCTGGTACCCAGAGTGATAGAGTATTCATTATCATGTAATGTCTCTGAATATCTTGGCTACCTTTTCCCAGTGTTTTATCTGCCTGGGCCATGCTTTTCTGGTGAGGCTCAGATTTGCAATGAGTTCGAGTAATCTAGCACTATATAACAAGGCAATCAATAGCAGGTAAGGAATCACAAGAGAAAAAAAATGACCCGTTTCTGAGATCAATATCAGAGTAACACAAGAGATGTTGGGTAGCTATTTTGTAAAATGGATCCTTACCACATATATTAAAATAGTTAAATTACTGGTAGCAGTGACTCACGGTGATGGTTGTTCTTTCAGGGATGTTCCCTGTTTGTACCTTAGTCCTGGTTATATGCCATGCTTCTCTTTGGGCAGGACAGTGGAATTCTCCTCTCTCCACCCAAGGAGCATGGTGGTAGGAGAGTGCGGTTAACCTTGGTATGTTTCTGATCTCCTGTCCTGCGTGTAGTGAAAGTTCAGTAGGCTGCGGAAGCCCTGTGACCTGCTGGCTGCTTACTAAGATCCAGAATGCTGAATGAAGTTTTAGATTGTTTCATGGGATGCTGACAAATGATTCAAAATCTCCTGTACATGGAAATCTCTGTAATAATGAGGTTTCCACTTACTAATTATGACTATAAAGTGTCCATAATATGAATATCTGTGATTTCACTATAAAAATCTATAATGGCATGTGCCCTGCACATTATAGACACAAAAATATGATAGATAGAAGCAAAGGAATCTTTGAAAACACCATTTTCCATATAAATAAACCAAGGCTCAGGGAATAGAAATGATTTGATCAAAATTATGGGACAAGTTAAAGACAGACCTAAGATTAGACAGGTAAATTAGCATTTCGTACTTGTGGGTCCCTATGTAAGAACATCTTGAAATGTTACGCAAATATGACAGATATTGTTGTTTGTGTTATTCTTAATCTGGTGGTTTTCTTGTTCACAACGACTCTGCCCATGTGCACTTTGCTCCCAGAAACAGTCCTCATTTTTGCACAGTCTCACCCATGATGTTTACCAGGGACGTAGATCCAAATTTGGCTGCAGTATTCATATTAAGCCTTCCCTGGAATGATCATCCGCTAGGCCCCTACCAAGGAATGAACCATGGCAGAGAAAAACCAGGTGCAGTTACTTGAACGTTTTCCAATTCCTGACACCTTTGTGTCAGGAAAAAAAATTATATGATCTTGATATCTAAGCAAAAAGATCTTCATTGTAGAGAAAGGAAAAGTAGAAAAATATGAAAAGGATATAAACCACTGTCCCATCACTTTCTACCATTCACGTTTGAGCACTTCTGTCCAGGCTCCCTTCTGTAAGTATCAGCTTGAGACAGGCCAGCCTGGGCCGTGGATGGCTGTCCTCTGCAGTCTCAGCACGTTCCTCCTTGTACCTCATATGTCCACATCTAATGTAGTCTGGTTGTGTGCTCAGAAAGAAGAGGCAACAGATTTTGGTGAGCAGTTGGTAGTCTTTGCCTCACTTTGTAAATATCACAATCCTTTTAAAACATACCATTAAATTACTCATAAATATCATGATGTCTGTTTGCACTTTTTGAAGGCATCATTGGCCTTGGTGTTTGAGATGTTTCCTCATATGCATATTTCAGAAGCATGGCTTTAATAAAGTCAGTCTTGACATTGACCATAGCCCATTTCTCTGTTCCTCCTCTATTTCTTAACATTTTTTTTCTAATATACATGTTCTTTTATAGGTACTGTCCTTGGAATGTACTTCCCTTCCCTTGCCTTCCCTTCCCTTCTCTTCCATTCTCTCCTCTCCTCTTCTCTCTCTCCCTCCCTCTCTCTCCCTCTCTTCCCTTATATCTGGTGACATCCAGTGTATTCTTCAAGACGAGACTCAGAGGACACCTGCTTTCTGCCAGCTTTCTCCCATCTCAGAACACTGAATTCATACCTGTGTTTTAGTACATGCACTTTATTGTAATTATCTATTTTTGTGTCTGTTCCTTCTTCAGCTGTGAGTTGTCAGAGGCAGGAATCCTGAATAATTTGACTTTATAATGATAGTGCCTGGCACTTGGCAATTTCTTAGAAAAGGTATGTTAAAAGAATTTTAAAGGCACTAAAATCTATTTCTCAGTAACTCATCTGGGGGTCACACAACATATCTTGCCGTTAAGCATTTCAGAGAACACACATATTGATGATTAACATTGATACTTACAAGAATGTCTTTTTCTTAGAAAAGGTTAGAGGCTTTGTTTATATTTGTTTTAAAGTACTGTTCTGTCGCTACTTAGCAGTAAACCTCCTCCCTGAAAATATCCTTGCTTAGATAATAGAGTCAGTAGGTAAAAATCCAAGTTATTCCAGAGTAATAGAGCTACACGATCCTGGAGAGGGTGATATCGGGAACCCTGGAGGCCCTGCAGTGCAGCACAGCCCGCCCGTGCGGCATACCTGGTTTCAGTCAGGGCCCGCTGTTTTTCAGGGGTGGTACTTCACACAGGGGCGCTCACTCATCTTCTCCGAGCCTCAGTTCTTCCACTCATAAGATGGGGCCACATATGGGACGGTTTTATAAACACTTGAGATTACATGGATATGAAGGCAAGCACCTTGCAAAGGGGCACGTAAGTGTGAGGAGTTATTATACCTCAATGAATAGACTGCTGATACTATTCACCTTTCTACTTTTGAAAAAAATAAAAAACAAAATAATGCAGACCCTGTCACCACACAAATTGTTATGTACTGTTGCCAGCTGCCATGCTAGAAGCTACTCAGTAAAAATAAATTGTACACAGTTACTTTTTTTTTTTTAGGACATGTTGAGTCCTAAACACTACTGAGAGAGAGAAATGAAAAAGAAGGGGTCTCTTCATCCCAACAGAAAAGCACTGAGCTGCCACTTATGAAACCTGAATCCTGAGGAAAGTCCTAGGCTTGTGTTCTTTGATGGGAGAAATAAGTGGAGACTCAGGAGCCCATGTTTTCTCAATGTTATTCCAGGGATGTTATGTGTTATGCATTGACGTGTGTGTGTGTGTTTGGTGGGAGTGAGGGGTTCTGTAGCCAAATAAGATTCAGAAACATTGCAACAGATGATCTCTTGGTATCTTTCCTTGTAAAAAATACCAGGAATCCAAGGTCAGCATTAGAATGAGATTAGAATCTTAAAGAAAAGAGTCTTGCCAAATGTGTTATTTCAGAAACAGTAACACAGGCAAATAAGAAGATGTTTTTGATGAATAAAATGAATGATATATTTTTCTTAAAATCTGTGAAGTACTGACAAGGAAAGTCCTCTGAAATTAGAGCTCTACTTGAAATGTAAGCGCTAAGTGTAGAATTTGAATTGCTAAGATTTGTGGAGGACAGACTGAGCCTTCTTGCTGCCTTGATTTAGGTGGAAAGGGAAGCAGATATTAGGCTCAAACAATGACAAAATGTGTCCATTCCTGGGGAGTTCCCCCTAAGCCTGGACCTATGAATTACCAGGTTTTCTTTAATAGTTGGTGATTTAAATTAGAACAGCCAGCACCATTAATATTAGAAGTAATATTTCATATTTTTCTAGCAATTTTTCTATGGGATGCAATGTTTGGTTGGAAAATGTGGAATTTAGAGTCAGGTCACACCATATTTGGGTTCAAGTTCTCTCTTTATTGCAAGTCTGGAAAACAGAATGTAGGTTATTTTCTCAATATCCTCATCTTCACTTATCACCTGAACTAAGATAATCCCTTCCCTCAAAGGCAGTTTGGGGAATCCCAAGAGAATCCCTATGTTACCCTGGGGTGAGCGCAGTTAAGCTCTCTATACAGCGCAAGAGGCAAGCTGTTTCACTGTAATGCTCACACAGACTGCGAGGTAGCATTAGCAAGCCCGTTCTCCAGAAGGGAATCTGAAGCTCTGAAAGGCTCAGAAGCTCACCTCGTTTCTGTAATGGTTCGAGCTCTGTCTCTGACCATATTGACAGGGCAGCGTAGTACATCCCCTCAGTGCCACTGGCCACAGATGTGTTATGGGAGACTTACATCTCACTGTGGTCTCCTAGAGCTTCGATCCACCCTCCTCTCCAGAGAGAACTTTGTAACTCTGGTTAGCTCCCTCTCCTGCTGAGAATTCCTCCTGTAGTCTCTAAGGTCTGGATGCTCCTACCTGGGGGTCTTTAGATATGTTCCCAGTGGTCTATGAAATCTCTGAAATTGCAAGTAATTATAATAATAATTACAGTTTATAATTGTAAATTGAAATTTTAGGTGTATCTTTATGGATGCCATTCTCTGGCAAAAGGTTCAGAGTTGTCCCTGGTCTCACACAGGCCTGTAGCCCAGGCCCACAGGGATCCCTAAGCCCCTCTGTGAGGCTTGGCATCTCTTACCTGATCTTCTGTCTTCAACACCAAGCCACTTGCAGATGTCCCCTCCCCCACCAAAATGCTCCTGACCTCTGACATCTGACCTTTCGCTCCTCTCAGAGTTCCCCATTTGATCCCACTTAGAAGCCAGTTCAAGAGGTTCATTAATATCCAGCATATCTTGATGATTTGATTCATCACATTAAAAAAGTTATAGTTCATGAATTGCAGAAGTACAGTTACACACTCTAAAATAAACAAACGTAAAAAGTGAAAGCCCACCAGTATTCCAACCCCGGAGATAATCCCCTTTGACACTTGAGTATAGGTCTTTTCAGGCTCTTTTTTTTTCCCTGTGTATAGATCTGCAGATAATTAAACTGTACTTCCTTTACAAAAATGAGATCTCAATTTAGATATTCTATTATTGGGTCTGTTTAATTGATAGCATTGAGGTTATCTTTTCATACTTGTACATATAAATTTGTAAAGTTTTCTTTTAAAGCTTGTTCATGTTTCATTGTATGTATCTGCCATTTTCTATTTAGGTGGTCTCTTACCAGTGGATAGATAATTACATTATTCTTTATTCTCTCAAATATAGTTCCTGGGACCAGCCTTGGTCATATAATTCTATGTTTTTGTATGAGTATTTCTGTAAAATTTTCCTAGAAGTGAGTAGCCTATGTGCACTTTAAAGTTTAGTAACACTAGCAAATCATTCCTCCAGTGTTCATATCTACATACAGTCCTACCAGTATAGTGTGCTTTTTTATAATCAATAGTTTGTACATATTTCTCACCCCCACTCGACTCCAATCCCTTCAAAGACAAAGGCTGTCTCACATATCTTTGTGTCCCTTTGTGTCCCAATGCTGGCAGAGGGTACACAAAACAGACACTAAGAAGGAGTAGATACACTAATAAGCAAAAAAATAAATGAATGACTCAACAGTTTCTTTAACTCTCACACCAGTTCTATGGGGGCAGGCATTACTTGCAGCTTAGAGGAGGCCCTGAGTTTTAACATAACGTTTGTTGAATGAGTGAGTTACTGAGTGAGTCTAAGGTGGGCTCTTATCCTGGCTTCATCACCATTAGCCCTGCCCTGAATTTTCTGGGTGTCAGTTTTCTTATCTCACAGTGAATACATGGAGGGAATCATTCTTCAGATCCTGGCAGGCAGCTCTAATTTTTGTCTCTGCCGCCTGCCACATATCATAGATTTTCACTGCTTTGAATCTCCAACCCAAACCATCCAAGAGTGAAATCAAATCCCAGGGGTGAGGTTAGTGACAAACGCAAAAAATTCTTGGCATTTTCAGCCCTCTGTCTCAAACCCTGGACCACTCATACTCCAACCTTCTGTACATTTTAAAAACCTAAAAATGGATAACAATTCTAGAGGAAAGGCCAAATGTGTAGCAATTAACAATTTTACATATGTTTAGACA
This sequence comes from Macrotus californicus, assembly GCA_007922815.1. Classification (NCBI taxonomy): domain Eukaryota; kingdom Metazoa; phylum Chordata; class Mammalia; order Chiroptera; family Phyllostomidae; genus Macrotus; species Macrotus californicus. The sequence continues at coordinate 41,506 of VMDR010006629.1, forward strand.
CCTTTCATGCCTTAGATATCTCACAAATAATCAATATCCATCTTGGAATTGTTGACATAAATGTTGGTAGAAGAATGAAACATTTATACAGGGATTTGTACTGGATTTTCACATCCAGGTCCTCATTTGGTACAATGAAAATAACTAGTGAATGAATATGCAAGTTTTGTTGAACTAATTCTTGTAAATGATGCACAAAAGGAGAAACTCTTGGCCAACAATTTGAGGAATGCATAAACAGAAAGGAAGAGCATCCCCACCCTCATCTCTGCCCAGTAGCGACGGTGGACATCATCATTTCTAAGCCTTTTGTAACAGTCTTTCTGTTTTTAACACTTTGATTAAAGATGTTGGGGTGTGACATGGGAAGTGGTCAATGTCATAATATTGCAAAGGAAAATATAGTAAATCCCCTTTTATTTACTCAGCACAGAGTGATTTTACATCGGGCATCTGGCCTTTCTTCTTTCACTACTTTGGATTTTTGGTTGGTTACCGGAAGTGCTCTTTCACTGGACACCTGATTCCCTTACGTTGCTGGAATTCTGGCTCACGCACTGGTTAAAATACCAGCCCAGTGTCGGTGCTACCGATTTACCCTCCCCATCTGAGATCTAGCTGGTCACAGTGCTGGAAAAGCATTATTCCACCTTGGCTGGAACGCAAGGAAGGCCCTTCACTTTCTGGAACCTATATTCAATAGATGTGTTTTAGTTTCTATCTGAAAGGGTATAAATAGTCCATAAATACACAACTGCCAGGAGCTCCTTATGCCACCTTAATATGAGACTTTTAGCTGAACAAATCCTATTCTCTGTCACCACCTGTCCTCTAGATTCTTCCTCTCAGTCTACAGGAGAGGTCACCTTTGTACCCTGATTGTGCACTTTCTACAGTTGCTTTATCCTTAATTATGGATGTGTCTTTAGCTCTCATTTCTCTATGAGCTCCTTAAGAGGGAGACTCAATATATTTATCTTTTTAATAAATATTCAACTGGTGCAGTATGACTTATAGCAATTATTGAGTGAAATTGAGTCATACTGTTGTAAACATGGATTTCTAAAGCCTGATAGATGATTTCTGTAGAAAAGACAAGTGTTGCATCCAAGGTCAGACCCTGAGTAGCCGATAAAACCATTTCTAAAACTCAGGACTCCTAATAGCCATGTCCAGTGCTTTTTCCTCTATGATGTAAACACTTCCTGATTGTCTTAGTTGATGTCTAGATTGCATTTAAAGGACTATGTGTTTTCTGCCTTACAGGGTGGACAAACAGGGTCAAAGGGACCTCCGGCTGCTCCTCCCTCATTCCGCCCAGAAGATGAGCTGGAGCACCTGACCAAGAAGATGCTGTATGACATGGAAAATCCACCTGCTGACGAATACTTTGGTGAGTGGGTTCTAGGGTTGACTTCTGAAGTAATGCCTTGTTCCATTCATATTTTCCTTAATTAATAAGTACGAGTATTATCAGCTCCAATGATAAAGGATTTGAGTATGGATTTATTGGAGTTGGTAATTCATGTACACACAATTAAATGTTCTGGAAATTGCTTTTTGAGAGTCTACCATAAGTATGATATTTGTTTGGCTTGGACTAAAATCTCAGAGGTACAGCAGAATTTCATGAGACACAAGTTTGATTTAAAACTTAATTTTTGACAATTTATTAGTTTTTTAATACACAGAAATAGGACTTTTGTGTGTGTTCAGGTCTCAATAGTAATATACAAGATATAGAACTGGGTAGTGTCTAAACTCTTTGCTCTCATTTTTTTTTCTATCCAAGTTCAGGAAAAGGTGCTCCCTTTATATCTTTTTTAAACTTCCCTCTCCAAACCTGTGCGTAATTAGGAACAATTAATCCATCTAGTCCATTAGTATAATGTGAATTTATGAATTCTATACCAATTATGAAGTGTTATGAATACATAACTTGTCCTCTGGGTATTATAATTATTCAGAAGAGATAAAAGTACAAATAATTACTAATCTAGGTAGAAAGTTATAAGAAGCATGAGAGAGGCGTGTTTAGGTCAAATGTTGTAAAATGTAAAAGCTCCGTTCATCAGGAACATCAGGAGTGCTGTGTACAAGAACTGGCGGCACTTGAATCTGGACCCTCAAAGCAGTGCCTCTCAAGTTTGTTTTTTGTTTGCTTGTTTCTTTTTTGTTGTTATGAAAGACTCCTCCCCAATCTGTTACAGATTAATATTTTATAGAGTACAATTAAAATCAGTTACTTAGAAAATGAAATTTAAAAATACAAAATGGAAGACTAACTTTTACCACTATTAGATTTAATAAGGATAAATTGCTCTATTAAGTTGCTGTAATATTTTCTAAATACTCTCTGTACTTGTCTCCTCACAGGGTGGTAAACACCTCTTAGACACCCATCTGGTGACCTCATTTTGAGTAGTGCTGCTTTAAGGACATGTAGAGAAAGGATATTATATTTGGGAAGCATTGGGGTAGAAAGGTGGAGAGATGGGAAATTGTACAGGGCTTTTAACTTCTGCAAGTATTTCCTCTTTGCATGTCTTGTTACTTGCTTCTTATTTGGGAATTTGTACTGAGGGGTAAGTTGACAGCACTGGTACAAAGCCACGTTGTAGATGGAATGGGACAGGGTGTGAAAATCATGGCATTTATGTGTCTTCAGGAGGCACCATAGCTTAGCTAAAAGAGCACAATAGTGGGAATAAAGAATGCTGGTTCTGTCCCTCTCGTACCCTCGCTGACTCAGCAGCATTGCCATATTCCCCATCTGCCTGAGCCCCATCTCCCACTTTGATGAATCAAAGGTGTCGAGCAAATGTTCTGTAGTATTTCTTTCAGCACTAGTAAGATCACATGGAAACAGCATCAGTCCAGAAAGATACAGCAGAGCTAAAAGCTAGATATAAGTTGATAGAGATTAGCACAAAGGCATGGAGAACAGTGAAATACTCTTTAGTTATATTAAAATATACTATAAG
>VMDR010006630.1:0-44461 GCA_007922815.1 Macrotus californicus
CATCAACTACAAGGTAAACATACTGAATATCTAACACGTTATGGACACTGAACTATCTGGGAACACAAAAAGCTATTTGGACATTCCTCGCCTTCAACAGCATTAAAATCTAGTTGGAGAACTAGGATGGAAACCTAAAAACCCAAATAATATAGTAAAATAGATTTTGTAATATGCCAAATGACTGAGACTAGAAATAAATATAGCTCAAAGTATTCAGCATGAACCCTGGGGATTAGAAAAGATTTCATAAGGAAGACAAGATTCCAAATTAGTCTAAAAGAAAATGTGAAGTAAATGAGGCAGGTACAGGGAGATCTTTGTGAAGGAGAAGATGCCATGAGTAAAAGACGGCTCATATTTAAGAACAGGAGAAAAAATTACAAAGTTTGGAAAACATCATATTTTGGGCAGTCTAGGAATTTGGCTTTACATGGACATTAACTCAAAGCCCAAGACCAATTGTTAATGTAAGAACCGTGTAATCAGAGCCAACTTTGAAATAATCAATCTTACAACAAATTGTGAATAGTGGCAATGTGTATTTGCCCTTAGATCTATTTTTTTTTTTTTTTTGCCTTCTCCCTGCTCTGCGTCATAGTGGAGCTAATCCCACGAGCTGAATTTGGCACATGAGGCTAAGGAGTGGATAGAAAAGAAAGCCAGAGTATTCCTACCCTATTTCTCTTCCTTAGATGTCTCCAGTGACAACTGTATCACTGCCTTAGCATCTTTTCTTACCTTCCCCTCGGTGACTCTTGCCCCTGAGTTCTGGTAACACTGCTTCTCCCTTTCTCTCACAGGTTGGGACCTTAGCAGGTTCCTACTGTCACCAATCACTGAGATGCCCCAAAAGCACTGATACACTTCTCAGCCCCTTTTATTGCTGCTTTAATGAAGTACCACCATTAGCTTCCTTGTATTTTAAATAGCCATAGAGGTTTCTGTCTTCCTGATTAGATCTGCTTAGATCTGGGGATAGATTAGTAGTGACTTCCACTTTAAGTATCATATTTATACTTCTGGTTTTTGAAATTTTTATGACAGATACCATGTTGCAATCAGAATAAAACAACAATTTTTAAGAAAATTAACATGAGTGCAGTGATAAAGTGGATTGCAATTAAGAGATATTGAATACAAATTACATAAGGCCTACATATGGAGTTCTATAAATTGTAATTGTAGAAATTGGAGGAAAAAAAGATACCAGATGCATATACCAAGGACAGAGGCAGGCACTAAAGCAGTGATTCCAATCCAAGAGTATAAAAAAATCTCCTGGAAAGCTTTTTAAAAAATATACATGGTGGATATCATCCAAACCAAGTAGATCACATATCCGAGGCTGGGTCCAGGTGTGGCTATTTAAAAATTATCTCCTGAACAGTGCCCATTAACCCTCCCACCAATGAGAGCCTCTCACCCTCCCATCACCAACGAGAGCCTGTGGACCACCAGTGAGAGAGCCACTAGAGAGAAGATCAGATTCGCTAGGAGAAAGGCCCTGAACAGTTACAGGTAAAAGTGTGGTAAGTCAGAGGGGAAAAAACAAAACCATGTAATATCAAATACTGTAAAATAACATACACTGTAATTAATGTCTAAAAATTAACATTTAATAGAAAAAGCTTATTAAAATGTTTCATGTGTGTCTAACACATTAGCTCTAAAAACATAAACTTCTAAACTATATTAATGTAGTGGAGAACTACTGGGTTGGCCAAAAAGTTCATTTGGTTTTTTTCCGTAAGGGGCTGTAGTAGTGCTTAGTTGTCTGTAACTTCATTTGAAACAATTTTTTTAGATTGTACTGTGACAGCTGTCCTATCAGCATGCATTAAAAAAAACTTATCGAAATTGGTAAATTTTGTGTAGCCATTTTAATATTGAAGATGGAAGAAATTAAGCAACACTTTTGGCATATTACACTCTATTATTTCAAGAAAGGTAAAAACACAACTGAAATGCAAAAAAAAAAGAAGATTCGAGCAGTATTTGGAGAAAGTGCTATAACTCATCTGACGTGTCAAAAGTGGTGTGTGAAGTTTAGTGCTGGAGACTTCTCGCCGGGTGATGCTTCACAGTCAGGTAGACCAGTTGAAGTTGGTAGTGATCAAAATGAGATATTATTTGAGAACAATCAACATTATACCATGTAGGAGACAGCTGACATACTCAAAATATCCAAATCAATAAAGTTATTGGTGAAAATGAAAAATGTCTTTTATTTTATGGAAAAAAAAAACATATGGACTCTTTGGCTAACCCAACATATTAATAGTAGTTTTAAAGGCAAAGATGGCCCTGACCAGTGTGACTCAGTTACTTGGGCATTGTCCATGCAAACCCAAAGGTCGCCAGTTTTATTCCTGGTCGGGGCACATGCCTGGGTTGCTGGGTCTCGCTTGAGGCACAGATGAGAGGCAACTGATAGCTGTTTCTCTCACACACTGATGTTTCTCTCCGTCTCTTTCTCCCTCCCTTCCCTTCTCTTTAAAAATAAATAAATAACATCTTTGAAAAAAAATAGACAAAGATTTATCTATCTAAATGCTATCTAAAAATACCAAATAAAAAAGGACTTCATTTGGAGCAATATGTTTTTCTAAACCACAAGAACTGTGTGGAAGATCCAATAATCATCAGTGTTTTAAATGCCAAATTAGAATGAATAAATAAATGACCTTCCCAAGGGAAAACTGGTTCCTTTGAAATTTTAGCAAATAGAGTTATAAGTGCCAGACTTCCTTATTTATGGAAAACTAAGCTTCATTAATATTGAACTTGCCAGTTATCTACATGAGTAACAGAGATCTTCATGAAAGGGAGAGTCAATAATTAGCATTTAGCTCTTGATTAAAACACGAGAAAAAAAAATCAACTTAGTCCTGAAGTCCACAAACATAAGAACTATCTTTTATTTTCACAACACCGTTTTTGGGGAGTTCGATAAATATTTTAGGAAAAGGATCTAACAAGTGAACCCTATGTTTATGGTTGATGTGAAAAGTTTTATTATATTTAATAAGGGCTTCCAAACCCCATTCACAGATCTAACTTAAAAAATACTGGCAATCATTTAGCCGAAGAAGCAATCTAATGAGTAGGTGTTCTCCATAGGGACCGACCCAGGGTTGAGCACACTGCTAAGAAATCCATCCTACGGCTCTCATGGTCTGGCCTCCCACCCACATCATCACTGTGAGGACTAGCTCCTGTCCCGATTAAATATGCACCGAGCTCCAGCCTTCTGTGCAGTACACAACAGAGCCCTGTGCACGTGCGGTGCCGGTGAGGGCTATGAGGATGCTCCCATTGCGAAAGGCTAGAGATCGGGCAGGCCGGAGATAACAGTGGTGGGAGAGACAGATTAGGCCCCATGTGGCTCCTTCATGCCTGGGGGTGGGGGGTGTCGGTGGTGAGAATGAAGAAAATGGGAGAGTGAAGTTGATCTACCGCAGTGGTTCCCACACTTGTGCAGGCGTCAAAACCCCTATTGATCTGTTTTATTCTGACACATTAACTAGGAGCTGTTTTACCAGCAGAAAAGGTGACTATAGGTATACGTTTTATTTATAAATATACATGTGTATTAATACACAGTACTAAATTATCACTACCGTCTGTCTAGCAAAACAAGCTGTGCACTCAGCCCACGGGGCTCATTCTCCGTCTTCCTGTTAACACTTCTCGGCTTGTTCCTTTGGTCACCTGCTAGTGCTCCCAACCAGGCAAGGCGTTTCAAGCACCACTGATCTGAGAAATAATTTATGAGAGCAAAACCTGAAATCAAGATCATTCATTAACTTACATTTTTTTCTGAGAATTGGAAGAAGACTGCTATAATTGTATTTTCGTGAAAATTAGCTTGGTCCATCATAAGAAACACCTATAACTTGTTAAGACCCTTGGACAGTAAATAACTGAACCCTACTTGAACTAGTCTAAACAAGAAAGGGAGAAATTACTATAAGGATATAAGAGTACATTTTGGAATACAAGGGCAGAGTTAAAAAAAAAAAAAGAGCCACAAATTGTTGGAACCCAAAACTGCAAAGCCAGAAGGAATCTTCTATGTTAGTTCTGTTTTCCTGTTTGTTTGATTTCTCTCCCTCCCTCTCTCTGTCTCTCTCTGTCTCTCTCTCTCTCTCTCTCTCTGTCTCTCTCTCTCCCTCTCTCTCTCTCTCTCTCTCCCTCTCTCTCTCTCTCATGCACTCACACACACAGACAATCTATGTTCCCCAATAGTTCTCTTGCTTCTCCATCCTCCCATCCTCTCTGTCCATAAAGCATATGGTGAATTTCACAACTCCGGAGGTTACCAGAGACAGAATCTGTTGTTTGCTACAAGGGGAAATGTATATGCCTGGCTCACTGCACTCACATCTTCAGTCATTTACTGAACTCTACTTTGGGACTGCCTTTGATTGGACCTCTGAGAAATAGGAGAGAGTAGATTCCATCTTCTTCATGATCATCAGATCCTTAATCCTTTATGCAAAGAGCTTTTATTTACAAATGCTTCAGCTGTGCATGTTTTAGGTTATGAAAGTGGCAGCAGGAATAGACTAAAGTCCTGCTTAGGTATTTGCTGAGAAGTTACTGATCAGATAGAGTCCAGCTCTGTAAGCAACTTGGATTGAGGATTGTCTTACTGGGTACCTAGAGGGAGCTGCTGCCCTCCCCTCAATGATGGTAAATACAGACACAACAGTGTGAAGGCCAGGGACAGGAGGCTGGGTGGAGGGGCCAAAGGTGGGGGGAAATGGGGGACATCTGTAACAGTGTCAACAATAAAATGTATCAGCATACATATATAATATATATAAATAAGGAAGAGTAGTTCACAGCCCCTAGCACCCCCTATTACAGGTTCCCACACTTGGACTGTTCTAGCAACAGGCCCAAAACTACTCTGTCCTTAGGACATGACTAAGTCCATGGAAAATGATGTCCAATGCCTAGAGGAGGGAGCCAGGCAGCCGCAGAGCTGGCTCAGCCTACAGAGCCTGAGACGGAGGATTGCCCTGCATCTGTGGCTCCAGACTTGTCCATATCCACAAAGAATTGCAAGTGAAAGAGTGACCTGAACTTGAACACTATAACCCATCCATTTGGCACTGTCATATCTAACTTACCTGTGAGCGCTGAGCTGCCTAAGCAGATTAGGCAGCCGTCGGCACTGTGGCCGAGGAAACTCCAGTCATCCATTAGACCTGTGACTTTTCTGTACTTCCAAAGGGAGTTGCCCTGCTTTGCTGGGGGGTTATTTTTGGCTGCAGGAGAAAGTGGTAAAAAGATGATTGAAATGTGAAAACTAACAAATGGCTGCTTTGTGCAGAAGGAAAATAACTTAGGTTATACTTCAGGCACATGTCAGATGATTCAACTACATTATGTAGCTGGCCATGTAGCAGATGCCTTTGGGTAGAACTGAAATATCTAGATGCTCTTGCTCATATGTCCACATGCCCCATGATACAGATGTGTTAAGCACAGTTGCTTGACTGGTGTCACACTGCCATGTCCTTCATCACATATCCTGAATGTTCCAGGTTGCAAGAACGCTTGGAGGATTTCCCTCTTGGATCCTGGTGGGTTAGAATCCTGATTCTTTTCTAACTGCGGAGTCTCTGCAAGCCAGCTTTATGCCCAGGCACATAGAGGTGTGATGTAACTGGCAAGAAAATCCCACTTGGCTAAAACATTTCCACATCTTTCTGCCACATGCCTGAAGTTCCTACATATCTTTCTTCCTTCGTGGTAATGCCTCTTAAACCTGCCTCATCCTTTCCATCCCCTCTGTCGTCACCCCCACCACCACTTGCCTGGGCTATTGCAATTGCCTCTCAACTAAGTCTCTGCTTCCAGTCTTTCCCAAAACTGATCTATCCCATAAATGCTGGTGGCAGTGCCTCTTCAAACGCCCTTGCTTAAGAACCCTCATCTCCCTGCGGCCTACTTCATGCCAGTCTGTATACAAAATCCTCTGGCTAGTATTTAAGGCCCTGGTCAATGTGATAAACTAATTTCACAGTAATTTCTCTCATCTTTCCCCTGTATTTACATGTATACTCAAAATAAACTTTATTATTGTTTCTGGGGTGTGTTCTACACCTCATTTTAATTTGATTGCTTCTCAAAAGACCCTATCTCCAAATAAAGTCATTCTAAGGTACTGGGGAGTAAGATTCCAACATATCTTTTTACAAGACATAATTGAACTTACAATAAAAGCTGATGAATAATGAAATTTTGATCATTATTTTGACAAAAGGAAAGGCCTCTTTACCACCAAAACCAGTCATAAAATGCAAGCAGAATACTCTGTTGACCCAACAATCAACAGTTCCAGGGAGTTTCTGCTTCACAGCACCTGCAGATCATTTTATGTGCTTACCATAGCTCAGGATGTAGAGAATTATCCTTCCTAGCCTGCAGATTCAAGAAGACAAAGTCTTCTGCTAAATAAAGTAACACTGTAAGAGAATAGGCCATTGAAAAGCTATCATAAAGAAAACCAAGAAATTCCATAGCATCACCCGGCTGCACACTTCGATTACAGTCAATGGCACTCACAAAATAGTGTCCCGTTCAGGTGGATTAAGACTCTGGGTTTCAACCTGGCTGCACATCAAAATCCAACATGGAGGCCTTGCCCCTCCACCTGCCCCAGACACTGACTTAAGCCAGGACTGAGAACCTCTGGTCTAAGCCCAGATGTTAGGGCAAGATATTTCTCTATTCACAACAGTCCCCATCTATGGCTGTCAGTGAAAAATAGAATTTGTACTCCCTTTGTAGTGTTTGGAAAACTCGGTCAAGAGGAAGCAGCCACAGCAATTTTTCTCAGAGCACCTTGTCCAATTGTCCAAGTGGGTGAGGCCGTGGTGTGGTCTTTAGGGTTTCTGAGAAGACCATGAGGACCAAAGTTGTAAGAATAAACTCCTCACTGGCTGAGCTTCCCATTCAACGTGATGTAATATCTCCATTGTCTCTTAAGAACTAACTGAATGAGACCAATGGAAATCAGCGCTCTAAGCATTTTTGTCTTAGTAAAAACCCTCAAATTGTTTATTTTATACAATGAGGAATTACACGCCTGTAAAAGGGAGACATTATATCAAGTCAGCTTAAAGCTGAAAGTATTTATTTTTTTCCTATGGAAAGGGAGTGAAGGAACTTTTGAGCATCTAAACAAAGAAATGATCTCAAAACCAATGATGCCCTGAAATCAGGATTATTAAATTTTGTCATGAACCATATTCAACTCTAGAGCTTATCAAAAGCACCAACGACCAGGCCTGTCTTCCTAGTCCAAGGTTGAGGTATGGATCCTTTCCCCTGGCCTCAAGCAGCCTGAGCACAGGGACCATTCTTTGTCCTCCTCCCATCCAAAGCAGCAAGTAGGAGGTCAAGCATGAAAGGTGTTTAGGGAGTGTTTGATATGCATGCAGTGACTCTGTTCCGTTCTGTTCCTGTTAGAACCAGAAGGAGAGAAGAAACAAGGAGCTGACCAAGTCAGCACCTGGCACTCTGGCCCTGTGCCCTAAAACATAAGCATGCAGAGAATCAAAAGTGATGTTGCCAAATCACTCTATCGATCAATCAATCAAACAATCAATCACAAATGACTGAGCAGTGAAAAAACAAGGAAACATCTCCTCCAGAGAAACCTAATAAGCTAACACTATCTTAATTATTTTATGTCTCTATGCATTGGTGTTTGTTATTACAATTTCTATGAGAAAATGTATCATGATATTTTTTTCTAGACAATTCTGCTGCATCTGCATTAGCAAATTGATTCATAAACTACATAGCCGGCACTGTACTGGTGATTTTTGTTACACATTTCCCATCACTCCCACAAGACACAATGGAAAGAAACACCCTCTTTTCTGGCCATAGCACTAGTGACGCAGACCCTGTGCCTGTGAATCTGACACTGAAGTTTCACAAAAGGATGCCTCTGGCACAATCAAATACCACGTAACTGAAGGTGTAGCCAGCCAACCAAGTATTTTATGTGCCTGGAGAACTGTGCCTTAGTCTCGTTATTTTGGGTGCTTTCCAGTTCTCTAAAGACATTCAGCAGAGGTTCAAAGATGAAGTTAAGTTTTGCAATAGTTAAAGACTTGCTTGATAACAACACAGCAAAAACCTATGATTTTTTAAAATGTGTTTATAAATTTAACTCATGAGCTAACCAAGATTTTTGCAGAATGTTATATTGTTGTCATGAAAACTTTGGAGGGTGTAAACCTATTAATTGTTTAAAAATAAATTCTACTATCTATGAATTAAAATTCAGAATTTTTTTCAAAAAGAAGATATAAGGTTCCTTCCAGTGTTTTCTAACTAGAAACTATTTTTTCAAGAGCCAAGGTATTGTCTATACTTAAAAATTAGCTTCAAAGAATGTAAAGATTGAATTGTTTACTAAATCCAATTGCTTCACTGGTAACTTTTGAAGTTGTTAGTATATAATGACCTGTCATCTGCTTGCACACACCATAAACAGAATTACACTGAAAAGTTCTCCATTGTCTTCAACTACTCGTGTTTTCAGTGCATGTTTTAATTGAAAAATATTTTATTGAGATCTGAGTTCAAGAACAGTCCACTCATTACAGGACTAAGAGCAGTTCCCTGGCCTCTAATGCAGTAAGTACAAAAGCTTCAATCTCACTATTGACATCTACCTGATTTCAGTATTTTCAAGCAACAACCTGTTGAATTATCTTTTCATAATTAATAAAACACTAAAGAAATGTCATCAAGCCAGGAATTGATATTGTTGCCTACCTCAGGACACACAAAAAATCTGTATAAAAAGTTTCAGAAGAAGATAATACAAAACAGATACTGTTTCATATTAAAGTTTTTAAAAATGCAATATTGCTTGGGTGGTCATGAAACATTGGTTTTTCATCACCACAAACACAACCATCACGGAAATTATATTTTGCCATTTAGGGTTATTTCCTGGAATACATCAAAATTACTTAGGGACTGATGGAAAGCTATACCCACCTCATTCCTTCATTCTTCTCCTTGGGGAAAAGCCTGCTGTAGTCCATGGGCAAGAGAGCTTCAGGTTTCGTGGGAATCTTCTTAGGATTTTCACCTGCAGGCAGCACAGATGATTGAAGATAATCAGACACTCTCCTTCTTACCACAAAGTAGTGGATCCTGGAAGAGCTTGGCTCAGAAACATATCTGGACGCCAGAGAGGAAAATCAGGTGTGGTCTCCTGTAAATGAGCGGCTCTTCCTCCCTGTAAGAGGCTGAAGGGAGCTGACTGAACAGGCAGGCTGTGGCTTTCCTAAGCCTGAGCTAGACTATGTGTCAGGAGACTTGGGAGGCTTCCTCCAGCTGATCGTGAGGATGCTTGCAGCCTGCTTGCTTCTTCACCAATGACCCAGTAGGGAGAAACCATACCATCTTTCTCCACCTTGGGAGCTGCTGCACTCAAGGTACTGGATCTGAGTCCAAAATAACCAACAAATTTAAAAGGGAACCTACTTAAGAGGAAGATGAGTCAGAACAAAAAGAACATGTGCGTAGGAAAATGAAAAGCTGGATGACAGACAACTTACTAAAGGAGGAAGAGGAAGAGGAGAAGAGGATGGGAAGGCTGAACAGCTGCTAGTGCCCAAGGGAAGCATAATCTCTGATGCTCACTTCAGGTGTAACCAAGAAGATAAGGGGGAAGAGAGAGCATCTCAGAGGAAGAAACAAGAGCAGAATCAGATCTAATGAAAGAACATCTCCGCTCTCAGGGGAAGAGGCTCCTGCCATTTTTGCCCATAGAGATTTTAGAATTCCTATGTGTACCCCATACTTTCCTTTCTAAATGTTAATATTTATTGAAGTTTATGTGGAGAGTGCATAGAGAGAACATAACACATCTTTCAATTCACAGATCTCTGGCTTAAGAAGAGCCACATCCAAACCTGATGCAGAGACTACTGAACATCCCTCAGAGATCCTAAGGTCTGTGCTTGATGTTCTCAGTGAATGGGCCTTCTGGGTTGTCTCCCTGGGGCACAGGAAGTAAACAGAATATATGGCGACCAGAAGGTGGACTGTAGTAATCACAAGGCCTTTCGCAAACATGTCCAACTCTCCTTCTCCCAGACACGTGGTAAACTTGCACTTCCCCTACCCTTTGAAGTTTGGTGCGGCCATGCTACTTTCCTTAGGCAATAAAATATGGGCAGAAGAGATGATGTTTCTGTGGGCCAGTTCATTATTGCCATATTCCCTTCCCCTGTGCATAAAAATCATGGAGACATGCCAAGATGAAGCCTCCATCAGGTTTGACCCCAAGTGACTATGATGAGCAAAAGTCCATATATTAGACCACAGAAAAAATGTGTGAGATATACTTTTCTTGGTTGCAAATACAGAGATTTTGGGATTGTGTGTTACTGTGACAAAACCTACTATATAATGACTAATGTACATTTTAAAATGAATTAGAAAATCCTGGCCCTTGGTGGAATAGGTGTTGTTAAAAAAACTGAAAAATGAGAAACTCACATTAAAAATGACTATACTGCACAATGGGTGAAAAGCTTTGAAGTTATAACCATGTTGCTAAATTCTTAATGATACCTTAGAAGAATCAAGAAGAAATTTGCATGAGGATCTCAGTTTGTCCTGGAGTCAGAGTGAAAAGTAAATTCTTAAATATCTCCTTAGACCCTATTGAAATGGATGTACTCACTCACACAGCCTCATCTTCCCGTGTGAGGAGCATCACAGATGCTTTTCTGCAGGCCGTCTGAGTTCTTGTTTCTCTTTTGGGCCCTTCCTATGTTGGATGATGTTTTTCTGATCAAGAAGAGTGGGAAGAAAGAATAAAATCTGTGATGCTCAGCCCTTGACAACTTTTCAAACTAGCAGCGAGTGAATCTCTTCCCCTATGAAATTTAGTACAAGCTACAGAGACAGAAATAAAGTAATCATCATGAAACATAATGTCAGGAAGGTAAGTGCCTTTCATCCCAGTCACTGGGATCTATATTTTATTCACTGGAAAAGAGAAAACTCACGTTAAATGGACTCTTTTCTCATGCAAAAGGAAGGTGTGATGGGTGAGCATGTGATAGAAAAGAACTGTCTGATGTCCTAAACTCTTCTCTGTACATATTAAGGGTCTTGACCCACCTGAGCTAAACTGTTAATCCCTGTAGGTGCATCTGGTCTGTAAATTTTTGTTCTCTCACTCCTCCAATCACAGAACCAGCAGAGTAACAGCAACAGTGTGGGGTCACCTGGGCAGTTTAATTTTCTTAGCAGTGCTTAAGGAGTCCTTTAACTTGGTGCTCCATGAGGACAAGAAAATTTTGTTTAAATAGGAACTAAACAACTTCTAAGGATAAGCTATATACAGTTTTCTAATGATTAGAAAAAGTACACGCGCACGTGTGTGTTATAATAGTCTCACAAACAGGCAATCAAAGATAAGACATAGGCATAACTACCAATTGCTTTAGTATTAATTCTTAGTCTTGCCACATTTATAGACTGCTGAGGTCCTTAGCCCAGGGTTGTTTTTTTTTTTTAAGTGATACACTGACATGTAATATTGTGTGAGTTTCACCTGTGCAGCACAATGATCTAATATTTGCATGTATGGTGAAATGCCCGCCATAAGGTCTAGTTAACATCCACCACCAAGCACAGTTATAATTTTTTTCTTGTGATGAGAACTTTTAAGATCTACAGTCTTAAAAACTTTTAAATATACAACACAAAATTATTCATTATAATCACCATGCTGTACATTACATCCACATAAGTTATTTATCTTATACCTTGTACCTTTTTCTCCACAGTCCTCCTAGGAAGTCTGTAGCCAGAATTTAGGAGGTCCATAAACTGAGATGGGAAAAAATTACATCATTTTTCATTACCTTCTAATGACATTCAGCATTGCCTTCAATTATGACAGCAGTCAACGAGCTGCTCTAGTATTAGCATATCTGAGACTTTGTCACTGATGTGATTGAAATCACACATATTTTTATATCACATCGTAAGTGCTATAAATATCTCAAAATATTGTTCATTCCCATCATTACCTTGAAATTATGTTAGGTATTTGATCCACCACTGTCTTATTTTCTACCTTAATAAAAAAAAGCACATATCTTACTCTTTCATAAATTTTTAAATATTTTTATCACTGTGCTCCTGTATAATTGGTTATGAATTGAAAACCCTATTTATTTTTTGATGTGTTAAAAAATATTCTTAGAAGGGGTTAATAGGCTTAAACAGACTGCCAGAAGGGTCCACTGCACACATAAAGTTCATAACCCCTGTCAGAAGTGGTAATCGTTCATATTCTTGAGTTTATTTGGCAAAGTGGGCTGTTTTATCTCCAGCACAGTTTGTTCTTTTTATGTCCCAAACTTTATTCAAAAAACATTTACAGATCCTCTGTGTGTGCCAGGCACTATCCTAGATCCTGGGGATTCAGAATTAAGTACTATAGGAAAGGCCTTTGCCTTGGAGGAGCACAATTCTTATGGGAAGATGCAAGCAGTAGACAAGTAAATAAACCCCACAATTTCAAACTGAAAATAGTTCTGTAAAAGAAATCCACAGAATATTAAGTAAATGGGGCAGAGAGGGAAGATCAGCAAACTCTGAAAAGTTGAGGTCTGGAGAACGAGCAAGACCCAACCCGGAAAAAGGCGTGGGAAACAGAGTCCAGGCAGAGGAAAAAGCAAATGCACCAAAGCTGCAAAACCCAGGGTGTTCTGGGCTAGACTGGCCACCGCTGGTCAAAAAGCTGACAAACCAAGCGCAAAAGCTGTTCCTCCCTCGGTTTGCAAGAGCTCGTCTTCCGCCTCGGTGTCCAGAGTTTGCCCACCGCATTCAAGTTGCTCTCGTTACTGTTCCGTCGCCCTGGCACACGTCCAGCTAAGACAGGCGCCACGGGATTGGTGGCTCGCTCAGGCAGCTCCGGGAATGCCCTGGAAAGGAGGAATTGGGGACGGTGATCAGGTCCCAGCCTAAGTGCTCCAGGAAAACTCCCTGAACCCGCCCCCCTTATTTTTCTAGCTGCAAATATCCCCGCTCAAGACAGGAAAGGTAAGCGTGAAGGGGCACATCTAAACTTTCAGTGTACTAACCCTCTGCACCGGTTGGTAACAACTTCTAGAAACAGTTTAGGTCTTCCACCACAATTCAACGTCATGGTCTTTGAGACATATATATGGTACAAAAAGTTACATGGAGGTCTCTAACACAGAGGACTAATATTCATTGGGGTGCTATTTTGTTTTTAATGCTATTGAAAAATGTTTGTAGCAATGTATTTTTCCTTTATTGCCACCATTAATGACTGGATTTGGGCCCTCTGTCATCTACTTGCCCTTCTTCCTTTATCAGTGTCTCATTCTGTTTTGAGAATCCACTTTCTCCCCTCTCCATCCATAGCAGTAACTGCAGGACAGATTCCACACCCGAGTCCATAGATGTCATGTGACCTAATCTCAGCCAATCAGAGTTCCAGGTTCCACTGGCCAGAGTGATTGGTTTAGGAAAAGGCATCAGAGACCGTGAGCTGTCAGGAAACTCTCAGTGAAACTTCTAGGACCTTAATTTGGGCATTTTGAGAGTAAATAGTTGCGATAACCCCATGAAAACCAGAAATGGATACAATACATAACAGAGAACAGAGACAAGGCCAGGAATAAAGAGATCGGGTCCTGGTATCCCTACCAAGTAAAAGCCTTGCCTGAAACCAGATTTACCTGGAATACTTAGTTACATCCGTGAATAAATTCCCCCTGACTTAATTCAGGTTGGGTTGGGTTTTCTGTCACGACAGAAAAAGTCCTGATACCTCGTAATCACTGAGGACAAAATCATTCACAGACTTAAACGGCTCTACCACACCACACCAGCCACTGCTAGCCTTAGCCATACTGTATTCATCCTCAGATGGGTTCGCCGACACGTCACAGTAGCACAGAATCATCTTCTCTCCCTATTCTCTCCCCTCATTTTTTTTTTTGAATTTTTCTTCTGGATTTAAAGATCAAATAGCCAAGTTCACTCCGCACTAACTTACTGTTTTGTATATTTGAGGATAATTCCTTAAACACAATCACTAAACCCCTCACTATGATTCAGAACATTGAACTAAAAAATCAATACAGCCTTTGTAAAGGCCAGGCAGGAAATAACTAGTAGCTGACTTCATGAGTCTAGTACAGAGAAACAAGTTTCGCATAATACCTTGTATTTAAACTGCATGATATTTATATTCCAAAGGGCAATCAGCAAAATTCTGATATTACAACACCCTCCCACACATGCCCATGATTACAAATGTACAGGAAACAAAGTTTCTTTGACAGTTTAATGAATGGAGTTTACCCCATTCCAAAGTCTTGTAACTCAGCAATGCACTTCGGGCTACATAATTTATCCATCTAGCTGATACCTTGTCTAAATTGGAAATGCGCTTCTCCCTTCTGCTAAAAGTATTTGGATTGCCCTGTGTACAGTGAATGGTGATTCCCCACTTAATCTTTTCTCAGGGGACTGTTAAGTTAGACTGCGAGAACATTGGAAGTTTCAATGCCAGACCAGCAACTGAGACCACCTTCAAATTCTATCTGCACTCGTTTATCAGGAGACCTCCTGAAACCCACTTAACTTGTCCTGAGACTCAGTTTCTCTGTCAGGAGCTCAGAAATGGTGCGGGTCAAAGCCATCAGCCTCTCAGGGCTAGTGTAAAGATTAAAGATAATGTTGTTCAACTAATGAAATAATTTAAAATAATTATGAAAAAAGAAAAAGATGTGTCATTTAAATTCAATTTATTTTTATAGATTTTGTAAATCCTCCAAACTATTTCAAATCAATAATTTGATTTAAGAAAGAGAGTTTTCTCATCCAGCCAGTCAGTAAAGCTAGATAGCTATGAGATGGTCTTTTCTTCCTCTCTGCTCCTGACAGAGTTTGGAGCCCTCGGGGCCAGAGTTTCTGGCAGAAATGAGACATTCCAAGCCTTCTGGGGACACGGTGTATGTCTCTCATCTTGTACAGAGAGAGTTCATTACTGAAAATGGTGTGCGGTGGGTGGGAAATAAAAACAACAGGCCCCAAAATAGCCTAGGGCTGAATTAATTACCTGTGGACTCACTGCTAATGATTTGGGGAGCACACTGGTGCTTAATATTTTATCTGTTTAGCACCGACGTAAGGGCTACACCTCAAGCAAGCCCCAAACTGAGAATCTAGTGTCTGAAATTTCTGCTCTAGAAGACACTGAACAGGTCCCAGAGCAAGGCACATTGGGAAAGAAGAATCGTTTTTCTCTTGCCTTTCTGCTGCTTCTGAAGCAAAGCCCATGCTTTCTGGGCACAGCCACCCTGTGGGGCCTGGGAGTGGAGCCTCCAAAGAGGGGATCCAGGCTGTCCATGCAGCAGCAGCTTGTCAGAGGCGGGTTCCCCGACCCATCGCGTGGTCCTTCATTCAGATGCTGCCAAGTCAGTGGCAGAATAGCAAGAACTGGGGTTTGAGCTTAAAGTACTTATGTCATGAACCCCTCAAGATGTTCATGAACATCTTGAAGACATGAAAGGTACTCAAGTCAATTCACAATAGGAGAGGAGAGAAAATTGCTGTAACAGTGGCAACTGAGTATTGGATTATTCCTAATAGCCTAATATTTGATTAAGCCACATTTGATGGAACAGAATTCAAACCCAGGAGGTGAGGCTTTTAGAGTGTAGGCTCCTAATAGCCACGTTATACTCTCCGTGAGAAGAGCAAGATGAAATAGATGAGACATCTGTGACAGTCATAGACAGCTAGCACACGGGTGGCTGTCAGTCTTCATTAACCAAAGCCAAAAAGGAAGCCAGAGAGGTGACAGGTGCTCATGAAAGGGAAAGTATTAGATGCTCGGACATACTTACATGCATATAAGCACGTTCGAGCGCGCGTGCGTGTGCACACACACACACACACACACACACACACACACTTCGCCCGTCTTGGAAGACTGAGCTCCCCTTCCCTAGAGTAGGGGTTTGGGCAGGATGGAGGGGTGAGTGGCAGAAAGCCAATGTCTTCTACCACAACAGGGCTATGTGTTAAAGAATTCTTCAAAGCAGGCCAAAGCTATAATGCCAATCCAAATTCTCAAAATGGTTCTTCAAGGGCCGGGGAAATCCAGGAAGATGCAAATAGCCATTTCTCTAATGATCCTGTTTGATCCTGAGATAAAAATCTAGGATATCAAGTAGAGTAAAATAACTACACATCCTCCAGGCAATTCTCCATAAATATCATTTCTCATAAGCAAATGTTGAGTAAATGTTGGGCAGCAAATAGTTTGAGTCTAGATATAAGAAAGTTTTGTGTTGTTAATTAAGAGCAAATCTATATGCTTTTGAAAAATCAACTAAAGAGAGCTAGGAAGGCTGTTCCATTAAAGACAGTAGGGGACATGGCTCAATGGTTTGCTGGAGAGACACTCACCCGCCATATACAGTCAGCATACCTGCCTCTCATCCTAGATTTTATTTTTTTCATTTTTTTGAAGTTTTTAAAAAGATTTTTTTTATTTATTTTAGAGAGGGGGGAAGTGAGGGAGAAAGAGAGAGAGAGAAACATCATTGTGTAGTTGCCTCTCGCTTGCCCCCCATCGGGGACCTGGCTGGCAACACAGGCATGTGCCCTGACTGGGAATCAAACCGGCAACCCTTTGATTCACAGGCCTACACTCAGTCCACTGGGCCACATCAGCCAGGGATATTTTTAAATATATAATTAATCTGGAAACACAAGTTTAAACTTCCAAAGTCACTAAAGTCATAAATTTTAAGTGTGAGATAGGCAATTTTTTCAAAATTTAAAAGTTAGCACTGTAGTGGCCCATGGTTGCAAATGTCACAGTAGTGGAAAATAAAATGCAGGTGACTGCTTTACTCCTGTTTGTTTTAAACTTCAATATTGCCTATACTGCAACTTCTCCCACTGCAGTAATGAACCAAAAAAGTCCCCGGAGTTGTACAAAATTGGTGATTTCATTTTTTTACAGCTGAGGATAATCACATATCTGGCACCTTAAAATTCAGTATGAGGTTTTTCTGAAAACTGAGATCCACAGATTAATAACTCTTCCATCTCATTTATCCTGCCCCATACTTCCTCGGTCTCCAAATCAGTGAAATTGTGACTTGCTGGCCACGTCTGAGTGTGGTAGCCAATCACCTTATATGTCAGGGTGTTCACCAACTCTGTTTTGTGAAGATTCCATGGGCTGGCCCCAGGGGACAGATTGATAATTTTGCTGATGAATGTCTCATGCTGTTCTGAAGGAGAAAGCTTTTTTGCTCTTGTGACAAATGGCTATAAATCCAGCCCAGCCTCCTCCCCATCTTCAGGTGCACCCCATCAGTTGTAGGCATCTTATCAGCAAGAAACAGCTTCTCCTAATGGCTTGATAAATATTCCAGCCTCCCCAGAATCAGTTATCGAGAGATTCAAATCACGGTCAGTACTCATAGCTGCTATTACTACCAACTTAATGCCAGCTACCCTTTGTACTTATCTCTGTAACCAGAGAGGCTGAATAGCTCTTTTAATGTCTCCACTCCTGGTCACTAAAAGCTGAGTTCATTCAAAATTTCCTCCTGCCTAGGGAGCTCACAGGCCTGCAATAAAAGTTGAAGAAGAGATTTGTGTGAATATAAAATAACATGTATGTTTCCTCTGGCATCTACTCCCTCTCCCCAGCCCTGCCCCAAATTTGGCCCCAGGGCAAAGGCATGTAAATCTGAAATGGTGAGACAGAGTGGAGGGAAAAAACACACCTCACTGCTTTCAGCATAAGACAAAATGGTTCAAGGGTGATGTGGTACCTTTTCTTCTGCCCTTTGTTTCAAAGAGATTGATCTACAGAGTCTGAAATCTGAATAACATAGGGCTTAGGATTTATGAAAGTTTGCCAGTTCTCAATAGAAAACAAGCACTTTTTCCTGCATGGTCCTAAAAACATAGCTTTAATGAAAAGAATTATGAAATCTCAATTGTTGGGAAGATTAAGGGATGCTGGTAAGTAAATAAAAAGTTCTTACTTTCCTTCATGGGAAATGGGCGCTGTGTGATACATAAAGAAGAGAGTCTGGAGTTCATAATAATATCTTATATATTTGAAAGTTACTAGCAGAGAAGATCTTAAAAGTTCTCATCACAGAAAAATATTTGTAACTATATGTAGTGATGGATGTTAACTAGATTTATTGTGGTGATCATTTTGCAATGTATACATATATTGAATCATGCTATACACCTGAAATTAGTATGTTATATGTCAATTATGCCTCAATTTTTTAAAAATCAGCACATTGAACAAAAGAAGAGGATCAGGAAACTCTCATAAGGAAAAATGGCAGAGTGTTGGGCAACATGGCATCTTGTCCAGAAAGCTAAAAGCAGCTATGCTCAGAAGAACACCTTTGAAAAAGTAGAAGTCCACAGACACTTTCAACAGCTCCCGTAAGTGCCATCACTTACCTTTCTACATTTTATGGTTGATCAGATTGGCTATGCAGGAGGCCGTGTTCCACAGAACGACAGCCCTACTGCTCGATTTCGGTCAAACTCACACTTGCATACGGCTCTCTTCACTTGCCAAAGAGAGTTGACGCTCGGAGCAGCCTTTGGCACAGGGCCAGTGTGAGCATCCTCATTTCATCGATAACATGATCGAGGCTCAGGCAAGGTTAAGCAATTTGTCCAAAGGATGAAATTACTCAGTGGCGAAACACATATTTTGATTATATGCCCCAGTTATAAAACTCTAGCTCTCCCCATTCTGCCACATGGTCACCTAAGGTACCAGGGCTCCATATGAAGGGTGGGGGCAGGGCGGGGGGGTTTAACCATGAACCAGAGGGGTAGACTGACCCATCAGTGGCCATTTCTGAGGCACACATTTGTAATCCAACCAGAACTTCGATTCATCTTCCTACTTGTCATGTGTGCACAAGAGGAAATAACACCTCCCCCAATTATCTAGTTTTATATCACTTATAAAAATATCCCCTTTATGGTTATTCATTTCCTCTCTTCAGAGGGTCATGCTCTTTTCATAATAAGCAACTTTATTCCCTTGATGTCTCATCAGTATCTGAGGCTGATCTCCCCCAGGAAAATTTCGGTGTCTGCCAGACTGCCCAAACTCCAATAGTGAAAGGAGAGGGGCCAGGCCTGCAGCAGATCTGTGTTCTTCTCTGGGTTCTGGGGTCTCAGGACTCATCGTCCTCTCCCAAGCCCAGAGAAGGGCCCCTCGAACCCTTCTGCTATGAGGCCGTACTGGGAATGACATCCTCCTGAGGTGGCCTGTGAGGAGAAAAGAGATGCGTGCCCATGTTGTCGGCGAGTGAGCACAGGAGTTCAAACATGCCCCAGACCTCTGAGGGCCATGAAAAATGATTTGCCTAAGAGCTCTTGGTAAAATGAAACAAAAGGTTAAATTCTACCTCCCCCAATCATAACTTTTTTTTTCTGTAAGTCGAAAAGCTTGCTAAATCTCGTGACCTCGAGGTTGACAATTGTATAACTGTGCTACTTAATAGATGACCAAAAAAAAGATTTTTTTGTCTCATTTTTCAACACCTTTCAGTTAGATACTCATGAGGCGAAGGTCCCATTCACTGCCGCCTTTCAACCTCTACCACCTTTTGCACAGAAGGGAAGATAAAAATTCATGTTGGGTTCTCCTTTCACTCAGAGAGATTAAATGGTCAGATAGCGCGCACAGGGCCACATTCCAAGTCCTTCTGAGGCCATTTAGAAGCATTTCATCATGGCAACTGTTGTTTTAGTTTTTCATCTGCTCACAGCTCAGCCCCAACAAGCCTAGGCCTGCCTCCTTTCTTTCCCTCTGAAGCTTTTTCATCACAAAGAGCCAGGAAACTCCTCACCTCCTCTCACACACTGAGAAACGAAGGAAAGAACATGTCCCGACGCAGTGAGACGCGGGTTTGGTTTGTTTTTTCTTGGCATTCAGACTCTCGGCCTCAAACGAAGATTTATCCGTAAACATTTTATTGCTTCCTAACTCCACAGGATACCATAGTCCATTTTTATTGTATCTTATTTCTCATCTGGCACAAAAGCTTTCTCATTGATACACACGCCTCTCGTGTGGCCCTTGTGCCTGTTTTTCAAAGTTGTCAGAAAACAGCATTGTTTAACAGAAGACTCCACGCCGTGTTCTGTCAGCAAAGCCTTTCATTTCTGTTGTTCGCTGTCTTCTCCCTAGCATCCCGAGCGCACCTTCGCACGGACTGTCGGGAGGCCTGGCTGAAACTCTGACTTTTACCGCGTCCCTTATTCTCCAGCTCAGCCCTTTAGAGCTTCCTTGGCAGGACCGCATGCAGGAGACAACACCAATGCAGACAAGTCTGCGTCACGGCGCCCTCCGCAAAGCCAGCGGCTCCCTGACTCAGGCTTGAAATATTCGCTGTCAGTGGTGCATGGAAAAGGTACGGCTTCTAAAAGTGGCTTTTCAAATAGCTGAATCCATCACCTGGGTAACTGGGCAAATAGAAAGTCAAGTAAAATATATAGGTATATCTAAACGTAAACCCGTGGGGCCTCAAAGAGGCTGAAGCAGCCTTGAGACAAAAATTTTCAGTGGTTCTAAGAGTCAAAAGAAATGCAAAGAGGGAGGCACACCTTAGGTCTCAGGGAAGAAGTGCCTTTGGCCAGTCCTGCTCTGCTCCTGAATGTCTGGTGATGATTCTTGTGCTTTCATTAGGGTTATTTGTCATGAAGCAGCTCAGACGAGGTAAGAGCCAACCCAAACCCATCTCACAAACCCACAGCAGCCGTGCATCCTTCATGAAGTGTGGCCTGAGCTAATGAGTTGCTTCCGCTGAGGCTGAGTGCCTGGGAAAAGGGTTGCAGGACCTTCTTCTTTGGGTCTGAAAGCACTCTAAGGTCTCAAGATACTTAAAGTCTGACCTGGGCAAAATCATTAAGGAGATGACGTTCTTAATACATTTCTACTTCCAACTACTCTGCCGTAACTTCTCTTTGTAACTAAATATTTTGTGATTATTTTTTTCCTCCACTTTTTCCTCCCAGTACCCCTCCCCCATTTAAGTAGGCTCTGCTTTACCTGGCCCTGGGGGATGTTCATTTTAAAGTAGCAAGTTTCCAAGGCTTTCTGGCTTTCGATTTCCCAAAGCCTAAATGTTTAGAAAGCCGGAAGTGAGAGGTAAAGGGAAGAGAAGAGAGTTGTGGGTAGAGACAGAAGAAGAGACCAAAATAAAAGAGTTTCTCCATGTCCAGAAGTAAGAGAGCAGGAGACAGAGATGTTGGCTGATCCCAGAGCGACCGGAACTGGGATGAGGTTTCTGGCAGCACCACCAGGAAGCATCCAGAGAGGCATGACCACTAGATTGATCTAAGAATAGGCACATCCTCTGATGTTTCCTGCCCATCTCTGTTCGTGGCCTGAGATTCACATCTATTCTTCCTGTGGTGACCTCGTTAGACTTGCTAAGAATTCTCATGCAGCCTGTCCCTGCTACATGGACAGAATTCAATGCCAGAGTTGAAATCAGAGAAGAAAAGGAAAAACCCTCAAGACGTATTTATTTCTAATTTCTTAGTAGGTGGGATAGTTGTCCTACAAGACTATTAACTAGAACCATGTACAAACACTGCCATTTAATCATTTGTTGAACCACAGAAATGACAATGTTGTGTTGTTTACCAATTAATGAAAAGGTGGCCTAGCCGCCTGACAGATGCTGACCCCACTTGGGTCAGCAGGGACCTCTACCTGTCAAAGGGTTTCCCTGAGTAAAGATCCTCCACAAAAGCCCTTACTTCCCCCTGCCATCCACGAAGCTCCTACTGAGGGCGCTGCTGTAATTCCTGACAGAGGAAAAGTGAGAGAGGGTGTGAAGGAGTTAGGTGGCTACCAGCTGGGAACAGGAAGGATCACAAGTTAAAACACAAATCTGCTTGGCAGCCTCTGGTTTTTCCTTTGGGAGGTTTAGCTGTCCTGTATAGGGTGCATTTTCTCATCTTTTTGTTTCTCATCTTCAAATGTATCCTCATGTCTATAAGTATATCTCTGAGCAACAAAGAAGAATAAACTAACAATGGCCCCTTAGCTGCAGTAAAAGCAGAGAAATAATATCCTTCCATTGACATCCAGAGAAGAATAGCTTCCGACTTTGGATGTTTTGACAGCTAACCACTTAAAAAATATTAAAGGCCAAAGTTGAATAGGTATCTGTTAGATACCAAGAAATAATGGAAAAATGAATATATCTCCCAACATAAGCCCAGATCTCTGCTGATAAGCAAAGGAAAATTCAACAGAGTCTACTTTACTTGGGCATGTTTTACTTCAGAGCTTTGAACCAACTCCAAGCCTTCCCATATTCTCCAGGCAAAATGGGTTCTGCCTTCCCTGCTTTTTCATGTAACTCTGTGTTATAGAATGAGATTCTCCCTTGGGTTACTCAAACACCACCCATGTGTGAGCACCTACTGTAATCAAGGCATTATCTTGCAGGCCATATAAAGATGTAGAGAATACAGTCCTGCTCTTAAGATTCTTAGAGTGTAGCAGGCAGTTGTTTTTGTGAATGGTTATTTTGTCCTGTGCAAATGGCTTGGTATGTCTTATACCCTCTACTAGACTGCAGGATCCTCATGGCCATAGATTGTGTCCCGTTCTCTCTCGGTCCCCCATGAAGTTGTGTCCAGCATGTACCAATTGATCAGTACAGTAATGGCTCCATAGATGCTGGAATTGAGTCCCCAGACTTTGGAATTAATGTCAGAACTTGATGGATAGATGAGCAGCACCTGCTCCACATGCTGTCTTTCCCCATACCCATTTGCTTCCTTTTCTGGCCATCATCTGCAAGCTTCTGCAATGAGGGTCAATGAACTGGACTCCTGCCCCTTGACTCATTCAGTCTTCCTAAGCTCACAACTAAGACAATTGCACTAAACCTGAAGCCCAAGCTCCACTGCATAGACACCAGTAAGCACAGTCATTCCCTTTTCTTCCACTCTCCCCATCCTCTGCTGACCCCCAGGACATGCAGTTGCTTTTCCTCGAAGCACATTTTCTTTAAGACAATTGTAGAAATCTTTTCTCATCGTAAGTTCTCTGGGTGACCATTTTATTTCTTCTCTCTTTATGATGCGGTTTGTTCCTTTCTTAATGTTAACTGATTTGGGAAAGAGTACTCTCATTCATGAAGAATTTCACCTTCTGGTCCAAACAGATTTAAAGCTCCAAACATTGGCAGCTGCATCGAGCCAGGAGTTAGAATTATAGTAAAGATGTCCAGAGTCTTCATTTGGGTTCCCCCAAAAGCAGACTCAAAGACAAGGATTTGGGTGCAAGGATTTAGAAGGTGGTCCCAAGGAAACATGGGAAGGTAGAGAGGAAGTGAAACAAGAAGGTAAGAAAGTAAAGTACCAAAGAGTAAGCTGATGAGCAGGCTGTCACTCTGGTCAATGAGGGCTCCACCTTGCTGAGGACCCCATGAGACTCTGTGCAGACCACCTGGTGCAAAAGGGCTGGGAACGTACCCACCAACTCCATTCCACCTTTTTAAAGTGAGGACTGTTGGGCATTAATTCCTATCTCATCCAGCATGCTCTGAAAGCTAGAAAATGCCCTTGGGCAGGGAGAAACAGGAGCTAAAGGTAAGAAGTCTTAGTTTGTAGAGAAAGCTGAACACTGAGACTGTAGGAGACCTCTAGAACAGAGAATAGAGCCAGGCACCCACAGCATCCGCTGCACCCACTGATGTATAATGAAACCTAATTCCTAGCAGGACCCACCCTCTAGAGACTGAGAGAACGTAGCACCTGGGCTGCACGAGGGCATCCAGCTGACAGGGAGAGTGTGACTGAAATCCAGCCCCCATTCTGTTACCAAACTGTATGCTCTGACACAGAGCTGTGTCCACCTGGAAGAGGGAAGTTCTTGTTCAAATGTGCCCCAAAGTGCCAAATGGGCTAGCAGCAGCCCTAATAACAAACACTACCTTAATATTACAACAGACTCCAAATCTACAGCAAGATCAGCCTTACAGGGTCTGATTTTATATACTGTGATGTTTTAGTGTGGAAAAAGATGGTACACTAGAATAATAGAGCAGTAAAAAGCAGCCAGATTTAGCGCTAGGTAGTATCCATTTTTGGATATACAGGTAATTCTTAATGCAAATACAAGTTTCATTACCAACCCCATTTACAGCAATTCTCTGAGACCCTGTGCAGCAATAACCGTGTGCTTCAGTAGTTCTTTTTTCTATTCCTAAAAGAGATTTTAACTTTTTGCCAAACAGGGAAAGATGGCCCTGTCAAATTGTGCCTTCTGCCATCTTTGCCCATCTCTAGAATTTGCCGCCTGGCTGTACCCATTCCCAGAACATTGGACCAGAGTCTCCTTTCCAAACCCATCCCATGAGTGAATCTCCAGTGGTCACCATCGCAGGGACTGGCCTGCAAGTCGTGTCTCTGGTTATTTCGCAGTTTGGAATTTCAATCAGTGCTGCGGCTCCCACTTCCCACGTTTACAATAGACATGTTGACTCTGCTGAGTATGTTTCCTGAACTTGCCTGTGCTTTCGGGCAAGCTCTGTTAATGTTCTTTTCTCTTCCACAAACTGTGGTTTGCATGCTTTCCATCTGACTACTTAATGGCAGGATGCCTTTCTCCACCTCATGAACAAATTGAATTTTCTGATCATAGGTTATTCGCTTAGTCTTTGAAATCTTCTAACTTGCCCCACTTAGTCATACCGACTGAGGAGCTCCTGCAGCATGAAAGAGCTCACGTCAAGGACCCTTTAAATTCTGATGGCTACAAGACCTTATGAAGACCCCCACCCCCCTCCGCCCCTTGCGGGCTTTTCTATCTTAGCAATTGTTAACTTCCTGAAATCAGAGAAAGTTAGGGCTAGACAAGGCCTTGGAGAGCATCCCGAACTGCCATTTAATGTATGCAGCTCATAGGCTACAATATCTTGTGGTGATTTGGAGAAAAATTACTTTAAGAGGACTAAAATACATGCACTCTCTCGTTATGGCTTTGCTTAAAATGGAAGGGGGCAAATGGATGATGAAGAATAGTACCTCCGTATTGGATATTCTGGCATGACCTTGGAATGTTGTTACTTTATTCCTAATTTTTGATAGCTGTGATCATGGCCTTAACTCTAGCCCTGGGTGCTCTGCAGATCCAGGAGGTAAGCGAGAGCAGTAGGCACGGAGCACATTTTTAACACAATGAAATGTGGTTTCATGCACCAGGCAGTTCTCCTATTTCCTAGAAACAGGGAATGGAGATGACAGTCTTGCATTCTGACAATTCTGACAACAGCTACAAGGGAACTACTCTGTTGGCAAGTGAAATCATCGAGGAGCTCCTATTTCCAGGTGCCTGCTTTTATATTTATTTAAGTTAATGATTAAAATAGGTGGACAAGGCTGAGAAACAATTTTGTTTGATATCATAAAGTTTCTTTTATCAATCTGTAATCTGTTATCACATGGCCATGTATGTTCCTAACTTGAAATTTGATCCTTCAAGTCCTATAACAACCTCTTGGGTTTTAAGGATTCAGTCACAGCGATTTTTTTTTTTAATAATTGGAACCACTTGAAATAATGGAATGGCGGCTTTGGTGGTCAGACAAACCTGAGTTTAAATCCCACTGCTGGCTCTGACCTTAGTCAAGTTGGTTCATTCTCTAAGCTTGCCCCTATCTGAAAAGCCTGGGCTAATAATATTTCATAGAAATGCTGAAATGATTAAATGAAATAGGTGAATGTGTTTTAAAAACTAGCATAGTGTCTAGTATATAATAATAGATCTAGAACTCACCAAATTATGTCTCATCTATCTATCTATCTACCTATTTATCTTATCTCAATATTTCCCTCCAGGTTAAAAAAAGGTATCTATAAAGATTTCTAATATTTCACACATCTTCTTTCAGGACCGTATTTTTGTCCCTTGTTAGCCAGAAGTTAAGGTTCATAATACATTTTTTTTTTTATCCCCACTCAATGACATTTTTTTCCATCACTTTTTAGAGACAGAGGAAGAGAGAGAGGGAGAGAAACATTAATGTGATAGAGAAACATCGATTGGTGCCTCCCGTACGTGCCTAGGCTGGGGATTTTACATGCCCAGACCTGGGACCTAACCTGCAACCTACGTATGTGCCCCGATCGGGAACCAAACCCTCAGCCCTTCGGTTATGGGACAACACTCCAACCACCTGAGCCACACTGGCCAGGGCAAGACTCATATTTTTGAAAATGGTTTCTCCCAGCACCCCTTCTAGCTTCTGCATCAGTACAAGAGTTCAATAGGATTTCAGGTTTTGGTAAATCAAACGAATCATTGCTTCCAAATCTGAACTATTCCTCTCTTTTAGCATGAAGACAAGTAGAAGTAAACGGGCTTTCAAGTTGCCTCTGTGGCACTTACAGGCGTTGTCAGTTCTCTTAGCTGACACCTTGATTTAAGAGATGTCACTGCTATGTTGTCTTCACCACTACTCTCGTAGCTGTTCTTTGTCCTTCCGTCCTTGGAGCAGAAACTGGCAACTACAGTCACTTCATCATCAGCCTTTCTGTACCTTATCAATTGTGATTCAATGGCAAACACACTTTGCCAGCATCTGGTGAAACTGGAGAAGTTGTTTCAAGGGTTTCTTTTCTTTTCTTTTTAATGAAATCATTTTGGAGCTCTGCCACAAATCATTGAAGAGAAAAATGCAAATTTTTGTCTTGCAAATGCTAACATTTGTTGAGCATAGCTGAAGAGCGGACAAGCAAGAAGTTCCTTTGTTAAATCCTCAGTGTTGTGGCTGGAGACAGGCGCGCCTTTCCCTTTGCTCCCCGTGTGGAGAGACACGTGAGCCCAGCCCAGTACGGGATTCACTGTGGGGAGGACCCAGCTCCTCGTGACTCTAGAGACTGGAAGTGTGGTCTGTGCCGTGGAACCTACGGGCAGCATGGCCAAGTGGTCTGTGGAACCCTTCTCAGAGTAATCTTTTTAAAAAGAATAAAACATAATACATACTACGTCAAGGGAAGCCAGTATGCTGAAATATAGTTATCATGATATTTTATTATGCTATGTGCTTCGTCACTAATGCATAAAATAACAAGACCTTGTGGCAGGTCTAATCATCATAATTCCCAGTAGTGATAAGCGTAAATGTTATATAACATAAATAATAAATTTGCATATATCTGAAACAACAGTGAAATGACATGAAAATATCCACGATTTTCACAGGTAACAAAATCATAAATATTACTAATACTATTGATAATATTGTGGTTTGTTTCCTACATTTGTAATGAATGGAATGCTGTATTTCAGCAATGAGCAAATATTAAAAAATGTCATTTTTCCCCATCCAAGTTTATGAATCTCCCTGAATTCTACCTCACTGACCCCTTGGATGTTTGTGGCCCATAGCTTAAGAACCCTGAGGCCTCAGCTCCCAGTGTGTGAAACAATTCCTTGCCAATGGCAAGAGGCAAAATCTGAGCAATCAAAGCCAAAGCTATACTTAAGAGGACCTTTGTCTTTGCTGACAATGGAAGGGATTCACTGTGAAAAGATCATTGTGTACCTTGGATGTTTGGTTAATGTGCCTTTGAAGGCTCTGGAACACACCATCAGGAAAATTCGTCTCCCTACAGACTTTCATGCCGCAGCAGAGCAAATATTGAAGGGGAAAAGGCAGATCGATACATTCAGTCCACGGAGGATAAACAGTTTCCCAGTTTCCATCTCTGCAGTGGTGAGGTCCACCACACTGGCTCACGCTGTAGGCGAGCCTTAAGAGGGAGAAGACTGGAATGCTGTCCAGGCCACTGTCTGGGTGTTCCCAGCATTACCTTCTGCCTGTTTGTTCTTCACTGTTTGTTTTTCTATCCCTCCCCCTCCTCCTTCTCAGCCTGGCTCAAATTCAGCTCTGAACCGGAGCCTCAAAGGGCTGAGGCAGACTTCCGCTCCGAAACCCTCCTGAAGCCATCCTAAGGCTCTGCCAGTGGGAGACAGGAGTCACAGTGCTGAGGACAGTCACTGCCACCTCCCTCTCTCCTCTGTTTCTCTTCCTGCCAAGCCCTGACGGCTCTGGAAGCCGAGAGCCTTCCTCTGACTGCCGCGCAGGTCTCCACGCTGAGCATGGCTGCCAAGCCACGGAGCCAGTTCTAGGAATGTGTTTTTAATATTCATTGTTCACTCTGTCTGTTACCGATGTGTGCACTGCAATTATTGTAATTCTTTGCATATGTGTTGTTATGAAATGGGTGCCTTTCAAGAGATGCCAAGTTATTTTTTTTCCCTTTCTGAAACCCAAATATATTATTTCTACCTATGTTTCAGTTAGTTTGCCACGCTTCTTTATTTTATTTCAAAGATCAGTCTGGGCGGCAAAGAAAGAGTGGCGTGTGCACAGAGCAAG
This sequence comes from Macrotus californicus, assembly GCA_007922815.1. NCBI lineage: Eukaryota > Metazoa > Chordata > Mammalia > Chiroptera > Phyllostomidae > Macrotus > Macrotus californicus. Next base: position 28,539 of record VMDR010006630.1, read on the forward strand.
AGCAAGGGCTGCCTGCTTTCCTCACGGCAGAGCAGTTGCTTTTGATTTCGGCCTGTGTGGCTTTTACCTCACTCCCTCGTTTTCTTCTTTCCGTGCGCCCAGCCAAGCCAGCCTTCAGACACACACATCCCACAGGTGCTGCTCCTGGAGTAGCCATCTGCACCCAGGGGAAGGCACCCGGGTGTGTGTGCAAAACAGGCATGCACACATGTGTGTGCAAACAGCATTGGGTTGGAAGATTTCTTGGATATTAATTTGTTTGTTTTCTCCTCTTAGTGGTAGAGAGGGAAAGGGCTCTAGAAAAGTCATTTCTTTCTCTCTCTTTTTTTAATACTCTAATTGGGTCTTTTCTGACACAATGTGGAAATGTCAGCCATTAAGGCACAAAAAGAATTAGATGGCTTCATTCATTCAAATGGTCTGATTTTTGTTTTTAATTTTTTTGTCAAAGAAAAATAGCAAAAAGTAAAAGCAGATTTTGAAATCTGCTAACATTTTCGAAGTTTCTCAGGGCAATGACAAAACCTTCGTAAATTAAGAATAACTATTGTTTTTTTTTTTTTAAGAACATACTCTTGAGGTTCACAGAGACTAGATTAAGGATAAACATCACCAGCCGCCCCCAGATACATATGCCTTCATTTAGAGATGCTCAGGCCTCTCTGTTTGCCAGGCAGAGAAACCTGACCTGGTCCCACTCCTGCCTGCTAAGCATTTTACTTTCACTGCTAACTAGACCTGTATTTGTCACCATGGAACATTAGCACTTTGAGGGAGCTAGGAAGCAGGACTGCTTGCTGCCTAATAGTGCTGTAACTCTTGTGACCCGGAGGGCATCAAACAAACAGAAAGTGGCTAATGTGGAAAGTCACACCGGGGAGAGATAAACATGCAGACAGACCGACAAAGGCAGGAGAAGAAAGGAGGCAGGGGCGTTTATTTTGAGGAATTGGCTAACGTTAATATGGGGGCTGGCAAGTCCAAAACCTGCAGCATCTAGGCTAGTGTCTGACCGAACTACTGGGTGCCACAGCCTAGCCTGGCTAACACACAAAATGAGCCACCAAACAGCTGTGCAAGGTAACTGACCGGGGGAAATGATGTCAATCCCTTCGCTGAGCCGACATGAAAGATTTAGAAGCCAGTGTTCTAGAAGTGTTCTGCCCCGAGAAAATTCCTTCCAAAAGTAAGTCTTTGAAAGAAGGCTCCTCGAAGGCATCCATCCCTGTCCTGAACTCACTCCTCCTTTCTAATCCAAGCCCTCTTTACTCCACGCATCCTTCTATTCAAGTCCCTCAGTTAGATGCCCAAACTACTCCCACTGGAAACTCTACCCCACCACACCCCTCAGTCCATCCTCTGTCCTCACTCTGAAACAGTGCCTCGTGTGCAGGCCCGGTGTTCACTGAGCTATGTCCTCTGCCCAGCCGTGGGCCCCAGAAGGGCTGGAGAACTCAGCCCTACTCCTATGATGCGAAGCAAATAAAGGGGCCTCAAATCTTGTTCATTCCCCCCAAAAAGTGAAAGATTTATCTACTTACCTTACAAGTACGCTTGTCAGATTTAGAAAAAAAAAAAAAAAAAGCCCAAGTATATTTGAATTTGAAATTACCAGCACATAATTTTCTAGTATAAATATATCTCATAATTAGGATTACACTAAAAATTTATTGACTGTTGATTTAACATGATCCAGTTAAATTTGAATTTCAGATCAAGAACAAATAATTTTTAGTAAAAATATGTCTCATATAATATTTCAGACATATTATTATGCCTTGTTGATCTGAGAATCAAATTTAACTGGGCATTTCATATTTTATCTGGCAATCCTGCAAGGTAACCTAAAATACAAGATACCCCTCCAACACACAAAATATTTTTTTTCCCAGGGACAGCATAGGCTGATTTTCTATCTAGTGACAGATAATTTTCCTTAAGCAAGGCTTTGGTCTCATTTCCTCTAAAACAATAGCTTACTACCCCCACTCCTCCCGGTACCAGCTACCCAGGTGGGCTGGGGCTGCTTCAGCTTTATCCCTCCCCCTAACTGGGGCAGGGTGGGAGGGGGATTCAGTTCATCCTGTTCAGGTGGATGCATTTCAGAGAGGGGACCACCGATGTACTCAGTTATCCGGGCTCAAGACCCTAGGGGCATCCTCCACTGTCTCTTTGTGTAGGTCCACCCTCCTAGAGCTTTATTCACAGTGTCGTTTACAGCCTCTCCCTTCCTGCACAGCTGTCCTCCAGACCCACAGTCGGTATTTTTCTCTCAGTGACAGAAGGAGTTTCGGAATTTTTCTTCCTACTGGTAGCACCTCCCTCCTACAGTCCATCTAGCATGCCCCCTGTCCTGAAGTTCAGTACCATCGTGAACCCTCAAATATTCCCGGGGCTCGGCAGCATTGTTTCCAGAATGCCTGCCAAATGAAGTCTCCTATTTTGGCTTACATCAAATCTACATATCAAGGCCATATATTAAGTCCCTCAAGCAATCGACTTTAAGCCAGGATCATACACTTTTTCTGTAAAGAGTGAGAGAGTAAATTGTTTAAGCTTTGAGGTCTATACAGTGTCACAATTACTCAGCTCTGCCACTGTTGCATGGAAGCAGCCATAGACAATACATCAATGAGTGGGCGTGGCTGACTTCCAATACAACTTTATTTCTAAAACAGATAGAGAGGATGGATTTGGCCCACAGGCTGTAGTTTGCCCATCCCTTCTCTCGCTGCCAAATCAAACCTGTTCTCCAAGTCTCAGCTCAAGGGTTACTCTCTGTAAAGCTGTCCTTGATCCACCCAGTTTGAAGAGACTCTTCTTCACTCCATGCACACAACATGTCATGTCCCTGTCATGGCCGTGCCCACATGCTGCCTTGTACAGAGTTCATGCCTCATAGACTTCATGCTTGTGGGCATGCTTGACATTCCCTGAAGAAGCCACTACAGTCCTTTACACAGGGTAGATGTTCAAAGAAAATATTAATAGAAGGACTAAGTGAAAGTCACTAGATAGTGGATCTGGAGGAGGGACAGAGGCTTGATCAACAACAGCTTCCTGCTTCTTCTCCTGGAAAACTGTGGGTTCCCTTGAAGATCATGGACCAACACCAAATGCCTTCTGGAGAAGCCCAACTTCCAGGCCTGTCAACCATCATTTAAAACACACAGAAGCCTGCTCATCAAAAATAAATTAGCTAAGCATTCAGTTCCCCAACCAGGAAGGTTGACATTATAAATGGATTTGAGCTGAAACCATTTTGCTTTTTGAAACACATCCAAGTTTTAGAATAAATAGCTTCATCTGATCTGAACTGCAAACATATTGTTCCAAAATCCATCCCTTAAGATAACTTGTTACCTGTTTCAGCTCAAAAGCCACATGACTCCAAAGCAGCTAAGCTTTTCATAGCAGGGCTAGAAAAAGCCAGGCCCTCTCTTCCTCAGAGAAAGGGTTGCAGAGCTGGGAAGAATGAACTGAGGACACGGACAACAACACAAACATTTCTCCAGCAAAGTAACTAGGAAAGTTCAAAGTGACTTCAGAGTTAGCTGTCATTGAAAATTACAAGCAAACTTATTACTCCAGCTCTTCAGTATTTTTGTCATTTTTCTAGACTTGGAGATGGTTTAGTTATATTACTACGCATTTGATTTTCTCTAATCATTTTAGGTACATACCATGTTTTCTTAATTAACCTGTAGGTTTCTCAAGGGAAGATACACATTTTCTGTTCTTGCATACCTCCTAGAGTATTATAATACAAGGGCCACAGCAAATAGTTAATTAGCATGTAGAAAATCAATGATTACATGGGGCAAATTAACCTGCTAAAGTTCTTGGTGGAGGAATTAGGTCACTAAAGTTAATTTTTATAAAAAGGACTTCTTCCCTTAAATTACCCAGCCCATCTCATTTTCACCACCAATTAGTACCTCTAAGTCCTTTGAAATTTTCATAACAACAGTAAGAAAGAAAAACCAAAGTTTTGCTTCCGGCTATGTTTTATTGGATTTAAAGGTTCTTTGATGGCAGGACACAACACACTGACACTTAGATAGATGAAAAGCAGAACTCTTTGTTACTTGCCCAACCAGAGAAGGCTGCCAGGCAGGGCCACACAGAGGGCTGCACCCAGCGGCTGGGGCAGTTCATGTATGGCAAGCAGGGTGGGGTTCACCCGGTCTAGCAGGTTCTCTGTGCATTGGCTGATTAATTTCATAGGCTCCAGGACTTAGGGACTGTTTGGAGTTCTCCGGTGCCTGGCCCTGGGGTGACTAGAACTGGTGCATATGAAACCGGAAGGGTTGGTATTCATGCTGCCTGTCACTACCAGAATCAATAAGCAGAGACAAGGGTTGAATCTTTAGGGGGGCTTTATTCAGATGGCCAGTGATCTGAGAAAATGGCCAGTTATGTACCCTCAAAAACCATCTTAACGCCACTTTTCAAGTTGACCTTTTTACAAGGAGAACAAAGGGTGGGTAAGGGGTTTGGGAAATGGTTAACTGGATCGAAGGATAGGTAAGGGTTTGTTTTTTTTTTTAAGGTTAATTGGGTAAGAGTTGCAGTCCAGCAGAGATTTTCCTAGTAATTCTTTATCTGTTAATCAACAATTCTTTATCGATTCACAGGCAACCCCTCCCTGGAACACAATGGCTCAGATACCATCTCCATGGCTTGCAAACCCCCTAGGGTACAGAGGTCCAATTGCTTGTGCACCTCCTGGAGTCAGTTCCTGGAATAACAGCTTTCCACATGGATTAGTCACTTAAGCATATCAACTAAGGCTAAACTCTTTAACTCTTGAGTTCCCTATCACATAAACACCAATAATGTGAGAGTTCCATAAGGAAAGCTCCTGGATGTGTGAACTTCATCAGCTGCTCCAAAGGAGAATTGACCAACCTATATAGTCAGAGCTGCAAAATTAGATCAAGACAGCACTTTAAAAAGAATTATGTTACATGCTATAATAGAAGTCATTCACAATACCCTCATCTACGTTTCATGAAAGCAGGAACCTGCCTGTACCATTCTCCTTGTCACTGTACCCTAATGCCCAGCTGTAACCCAATGCCTAGCATGTGGAAGGCATTCACATTTTCTTGAGTAAATTAACTGAATCCAGATTTTCACTCCTACAACAGGGCAGAAAGGTGGCCTACTGAGGATGCTGGCCTGGATTCTGCCCTTTCAGTAGGCACTGAAGCTTGCACTTGAGGAGAAAAAAATGTGTAGTGTAGCTACTATTCGGGGTGGGGGCAGGGAATGTGAATAAGGTCAATATTGGTCTGTCAAGAGATTGTATCCATATTCTGGAATGTTTTTGTTTTTAACAGAATGACTGACACAAATAAAATAGACCAGTGTTTATTGTACTGATCAAATCTGAGAGCAAAGTGACATTTGGCGGTAAGAGAAATGGGAGAGAAAAAAAAATGACCCAACGCCAGCTAAATTGCAATGGTTCTGCTGTGGGATAGAAGATAACAAAGCTTTGAAAATCAAGAAGCAAGGAAAGGGAAGAAATGAGATTAAGTAACAGGCGTGCATGAGCTCTGGAGAGAGAGTCACTGACTTTATAAGCTCACATGATACTAGGAGCATTTGGAGGGGTTATCACAGTCTGTTGGCAGAAAAGAACTGAAAGAAAATACATCGAGATTTAGTGTAGAAAAAATAAATAGGCAATAATGTCTTGGGACTGGAGTCTGTAATGACTGTATGTCATTAGCACAAGGAATGGGGAAGAAAAACAGACTTAAAGAAATGATGCTACGCTACTACAGTGTTTCTGTGGGAAGTCACACAGAATGAGGGCTTCGTGACAAACTCTAGAAAGCTTTAGAAAACTCCAGGTTAAGCAAATGTAAATGGTTTCTACATCTCAAAACCAATCAAATTCTTCATTATCTTAACATGTGTTGGGAACCTCTAAGAAGAAACCGTGGTGGGAGGGTCTTGGCCACAGAACCCTCCTTTCATGGACCAACTCATATTCCATAGAACATGCTTTGGTAAAGCCTATGCTAACGTGGTGTTTTTTCTACCTGTGTCATTTTTGTAGCAGCACCAGTTATCTTATTATGTCAGAGAATTTAAGCAACTCAATTCCAGAACACGGAACACCATCACTAACTCTTAGAGACTAAATAGAAATTTCTCCTTGTGTCTCTATGCCCTTTGAGAAAATATATCTGGTCTTCCTATAACATTCTTGGGATAAGCTAAATATATACATGATAGTATCAGCTCTCCTCAGTGCTGAGGAAATAAAAATAAAAAAAGATTTGAAGCAGGATGTGGTGAGTGATGAGAGATCATAACACTAATCCTAATGTTAATCACTGTCCCATCTCATTCTTCTTAATCTGCTTAATTAAAAGCCTTGCGGTGGGGGGGGGGGGGGGGGGGCAGGGGGCGGGAAATCAGCTTAAAGCCTGGAACCAAAGCAGTAAGCTAAGAATAACATAAGCAAGTAGAATTTTAATTTCTACAAGTCTGCAAAATTCAGGAGTGACTGCTATTGAATGAGCATCTGATTAGGAAAACAAATAATATTGAATATCAGCATTTAGCTACTTAGCTTGACATGTCAAGCAGAGGCAAAAACTGCAGTCAGCATTCCAGACACAGTAGAATGTGATAGGCAGGTCTTCACCCAGCAATTTGCCAGTGATCCTGAGAGAAGCAGTCTATCCCGCTTTTTTTGCTGTAAACCTCCTTGCAAGATATTGGGATTCTGATGCCCTAATGGCACAGCTGTTCATGGACATTTTGAAGGATGTAAGGTCATTTGACAATGACTTTCAAGGAACAACTGACATTACTTTTCTTGATTTTTTAAAAATTTAAAAAACTTTTTCAATCACACTTTACATTCAATATTATTTTGTATTAGTTTCAGGAATACAGCATAGTGGTTAGACAGTCATAGAGCTGGGTACCGGAAATATCAGAGGGCTATTACTTTTTGACTCTTTACTTAGACATCCATTAAATATCCATATGTTCATATGAGTCATAAACACATGACCATGGAAGCTACTTTTTTTTTTAATCCCTACCCAAAGATATGTTCACTGATTCCAGAGAGAGGAAGGGAGGGAAAGAGGAAGAAAGAGAAACAGGAACATCGATGTAAAGAGAGAAACATCAATCAGCTGCCTCCGGTATGTACTCCAACAGGGGCTACAACCTGCAACCTCAGTATGTGCCCTAACCGGGAATCAAACTCCCATCTTTTTGGTATACCAGATGATGCTCCAACCAACTGAACCACCCAGCCAGGGCATGGAAGCTACTTTTGAAATCAGCGCCATTACAAAGCAAACAGCCCTGAGGAAGTTCGTGGCTTTCAGTAACATCTCCAACAGTGGATTCCCTTATTGAAATATTTACTAAGGACACACCGTGTGTGGGTCTTTTGTCCCCTGACCTGCTTAGCTCTATCATTTTAACTAATGACAAAGACAACCCAGTCCAGCAGGCAGCTTTTAAATTACTTTCAATGGTGAAAAGATAGACGAATGGTCACACAGCCACAGATATCAAGCAGGCATCCTGGGCTTATGCAGGAAACTACTCCTTTAGAAAAATCAGGTATGCCCATATACCAGCTAGCAAAATAACAAACACCATTCCCAAAGGGGCAAAGAAAATGGAGCTTCTTTATTTTCCTATAACTATGGTGACCCAAGGTGGTACAGTCCCAGTTTGCACCTGTCGTCTCAGTGTCCCAACTGGTCTTTTCCCTCAGATTTTTAATTTTTTAATGCAGAATTATTGCCATAGCTGCACTGGTGGATGTGTACTTTGTATTTTCAGCTTCTGACAGGGTCTTGTGTAGCAGTGTGAGAGCTGTATGCAAAGTGAACAGATTTTTCTCTTTACTTTAACATGTGATTAAATCTAAATGATGCTCAAGAAAAATCTGTTTCCCTTTTCCCTATTTTTTCCAGACTGAGCATAACAAGCACCTCCTTTTCAAAGACAGCAGGCATGGCACTTGCTGGTAAACACAGTGCACTCAGGCAAGAGAGCTCAGGAAGCTAATTTCTTACCATTTGGGTGATGGTGGGAAAAGACTGGACACCACTGCTCCTCCTGGCCCTTGTTGGGCCAATTGTGTGGTCTTCACCGCACCTACACCCTTCAAAAGGCATGACCCCACTAACCATCAGCTGGCAAGATCAGAAGAAACGTGAGTCTTCATTGATTAGGTGGAAAATGTGCATGGGAGCTAGAGCCTGGGCCATCTTGTCATAGAACTTATAGAGAGTGACCTGAATTCTCCAATTACATGGTTTCATTATTTATTATATGCATGGTTGCATTTATTATTGTATTTATTTTTATCAATAGCAATTATTACTTGGTGCTGCTCTGTTATTTTGCCATGAACTCCTTCAGCAGCAAGAAGCTCAAAACACCAAAAGCACACATTTAGCGAAAAACTAAATTCTGAATTTGGATTTCACGACCAAGTTGTTGGTGAGTGTTGAACTTGCAAAGAAAGCCTTCACCACGAGGGCTCAGTGATACCGCTGACCACAGGAAAACCAGAGGACACAAATCTTCTGAAGCACCAGCATCTGTTCCCAAAGTCAAAAGTTACTTTAAGACTGCATCTGAAAATGACTGCCCAACGTGTGCATCTGCAGGAAGCGCATTTACACATCACCCAGTGAAGCAGGACTTTTCACTTACCTCAGATGATTGTTCTTCAGTAAGTTCACCCACTTGGGACTCCCAGCTTCCTTTTGGACATTTGAGAGCAAAGGAATAACTGTTCATGTGTTGGCTCCATTGGCAGAAGAACTGCACGAACAGGTGAAGGAGGCCAATTTGGTACCAGTGTCCTGGGTACAGCAAAGAGAAAATCAGTTCCAATGAAGTTTGTTTTTCTTTATTCAGTTCATGAATTAAAGCACTTCTTTCAGATAATCATTCTGTCAAAGAGAAATATCTGACATTATTGTTAATGCTATTGTAGCTCAGGTAAAAATTTCAACATTAAAGATAAAATTATTTGGTTTTTGGTATGTAAATACAAATTTTAGTGAAGTACAATGTGTAAAAAAATAATATTTTTACTAAATTGAGAAACTTTTGGAGCAGAAATGTACATATATAATTAATAATTGCATCCCCCAAAGCTCTGGTATTCCATTAATCAAAATCGAAGCTTTGTCAAAATGTGTAAATAGTACACACACATGGACACAAAGTTAGAGTAATTGAACTATAAAATGGTTAATAGGGAAGCTAGTGTTCAACTTCACTGTGGAAATATACACGTTCTCTGCTCCCTGCCATCCAGATCTGTTCCTAATGTTGCAGAACCCATGGCAAGAGTAGAAATGGAAACCCACATACTGTAAGTCTAGTTTTATAAGTTGTAAATCAAACTAGAAACTGTTAAATAGAATGTTTGATTCTACCATGACAAATATGCTTATACCTTCGATAATGGCCTGAAAAGCCAGGGTATCATTTAGAATCCCCAGACTGCTTGGAATTCCTGCATGGCACTGGCAGTTTGGGGAAAGCACCCACCCACAGCTCTTCCTCCAGCTCCCTCTGGCACAGCAAGGGGCCTCGTACAAACCAGGGGGGGGGGGGGGGGGCCGCGCGCAAAGAGGGGAAGTCTTACCAAACTAGCTCTGTCACAGTGACCAGGCTCTGTCAACAGCACCCTTCCCCCCACAAACAACTGTCCTTTGACCAAATCTTAGGCCATAGAGTGTCCTTAACTGGTAGTGAGGTCCACCCTTGGGAGCAAGTACTCAGAGAAGATACCTGCTCATCCCTGCTAGCTGGTCAGAGCCATCTGGGCAGGGAATTCTGGAGCCTTAGCAACTCGGGAATTTGTCTGGGAGGGCATGTCTTCTTGGCCCCTCAGATTTGAGTTGAGCTGGAAAAGAGTCAGAGCTCAGCTCTCTAAAGTGTGGAGCCCTGGACAGCAGTCTCTTCTGCTCGGGTTTAGATCTAAGAGTAGTACTGACATCATCAGTTGCGTTTGGGAAATGTTTGGGGTTTTAAAAAGCCATTTGGAAAATCAAATTCAGTGCCTATAAACAGTATTGGAATACACACACGTACACAAACACAATCATCATATTCCTGATGCTTTTAATGTGGAAGAAGAAGCATTAAGTCAGAAAATGAGAACAATGCAAACCTTCAGAGACTCCTACACAGGGACAGCTTCTGTGAGGGTGCCCTGTCCAGTGCACACAGGGACCCCAGGCTCAGAAAGGGCCCACATTTGGTGTCATGCTCTCCTGTCATCTTGGAATTTTTGATCATTTGAACAAGGGAACCACGTTTTTATTTTGCAGTGACCTTTGCAAATTATACAGCCAGGCCTGTTCTCAAGGGCCAAACACCCACCAAGAGGATTTCCTATGAAACTTGTGGCCTTTTCCCTGTGAAAAAAAGTCAATAGAGCCTGCATTTCTGTTTCGATTATTTCACATTCACCTCTAGGCCTGGACAAAAACTTAAGGGCAGAGGGGAAAAGTTTGTAAAGGCCACTGGAGTATTTGAAAACCTTGACAAAGGTGCCATTAAAGGGTTCAGGGTGGTTTTTGTCATTCTGGAATTGCCTCACCCACTTCCTGCCAAATCCCTGATTAAACGCCACCATTTTTAGCCAGGTGTCTGTCTCCCTGTCCTTCCTTCTACCCTTAACTCTGTCTCTTTTGATTGTGGTGGTTTGCTTTTTCTTAGTAATTCTTTTCATTTTCTCTCTACTTTTTTGATTGAAAGTTAGGGCAGTATTCTTATGAAAGCACAATGCCAAGCAGAGACAGAAAGTTGTCCAGCATATCTTCACTAATCCAGTGCAGGGCCATTTTGAAAAAATAAGTAAGTAAGTAAGTAAATAAATAAAGAAGATTTGTAAAGGGCAAGGGCCAGATGGGGCAGACCCTCACAGCAGGGCCGAGTCTGACGCAGTACAGAGGGTCTGCAAGCAAACGAGGCAAAATTGACTCCGCAGTTTAGCCTCTTCCTCCCACTGGCCCCAGCTCTCTATCCCATAGACCTGGCTTTGGGTTTCTTAATTCACCATATATTCTGCAGACTTTCTCCTAAATTCCATGACCCACCCCCCTCAGCCATTAAACTAGGAAAGGCCTCCAAATTCAGCCTCCTTCAGAAATGGATGGCACCCAGAAAGATGGGGCAACTACATAGGTGGTGGTGGAGGGCTGCTCACCACCCGCTCAGCAGCAGAGAGGTTAGGAACCGCCCCTGGGCTCTTGGTAAGCTGCCAATCTCCCTTGTCCAGGTAAAACATGGAAGCCCAGGAAAAGCTGGCTCTCCTTCTCCACCTTATACAGTGTGCACACCTGTTTCTCTCTGAGTTTTTCTAAAAGAATCGCCAAAAGTTATTTGAGAGTCTAGTGGTCTAGTGGTCCAATTATTCTAGTTATTTTGTTATTCTAAAAGGGATCCAGAGAGAGATGCAATCAAGGCTGAAGCAGGGATGGCCAGAAACAGGACTGGGTTTTCTAACTAACTAACAAACAAAGTAGAAACAGACTAATAGATACAGAGAAGTTTGACAGTGGTCAGAGGGGAGAGGGGTTGCTGGTCTGAGTGAAAAAATTGAAGGGATTAACAACAACAACAAAGAAAGTCAGACCCAGACAGCAGCATGGTGGTTATCAGAGGAAAGGAGGATGGGGGAGGTGGGAGAGGATAAAGGGGGATAAACGGTGATGGAAGGAAACTTGGTGTGGGGCTGTGAACACACAATACAGTATACAGGTGATGTGTGATCGAACCGTACATCTAAAACCTATATAATTTGGGGGGGAGTGGTGGGGGGAAAATGCAGACAACTGTAAATGAACAACAATAAAGTAATTTAAAAAATAAATAAATAAATAAAACCTATATAATTTTATTAACCAATATCTTCCCCAATAAATTCAGTAAAAAGAGAAATAATGACACACTCATATTCCTAGCAGCATTATTCACAATATCTAAAACGTGGAAACAACCCAAGTATCCATCAACAGATGAACAGATAAAAGAAATGCGGTATACACAAACAATGGAATATTATTTGACCTAAAAAAGGCTGTGAAAATTCTCATACATCCCACAACATGGATGAAGCTATGGGACATTACACTAAATGAAATAAGCCTGTCGCAAAAATACAAATACTGCATGAGTCCAGTTATTACGAGGTACCTAGAGTAGCCAAATTTGTAGAGACAGAAGGTAGAATACTGGTTGTGAGGGTGTGGGAAGATCAGAGAATAGGGAATGGCTTTTTTTTTTTAGTGTATTTCATTGATTATGATGTTACGGTTATCCCAATTTTTTTCCCTCTGCCCCCTCTCTGCTCAGCAAACCCCCCACTCTAGCAATCACCCCCCCCCCTTAGTTCACATCCACAGGCCATGCATGTTCTCCCCTTCCCGTACTATTCCCAACAGCCCCCTGTGCACTCTATTCCCACAAATTATGCTTCCCAATCCTACACCACTTCTCCCTTTCTCATCCTTCCCCCTCCCAGCTTACAACCCTCCAAATGATTCCCATACCCATGATTCTGTTCCTGCTCTGGCTGTTTGCTTAGTTTTGTTTTGTTTTTAGTTGTTGATAGTTGTGAGTTTGTTGTCATTTTAATGTTCATGGTTTTGATCTTTTTTTTTTCTTAAATAAGTCCCTTTAACATTTCATGTAATAATGGCTTGGTAATGATGAATTCCTTTAGCTTTACCTTGTCTGGGAAGCACTTTATCTGCCCTTCCATTCTAAATGATAGCTTTGCTGGGTAGAGTAATCTAGGTTGTAGGTCCTTGTTTTTCATCACTTTGAATACTTCTTGCCAGCCCCTTCTTGCCTGCAAGGTTTCTTTTGAGAAATCAGCTGACAATCTTGTGGAAACTCCTTTGTAGGTAACTCTCTGCTTTGCTCTTGCTATTTGCAAGGTTCTCTCTTTATCTTTAAGCCTTGGCATTTTAATTATGATGTGTCTTGGTGTGGTCCATCCTCTTTGGGTCCAACTTGATTGGGACTGTCTGTGCTTCCTGAGCCTGCATGTCTATTTCCTTGCCAAATAAGGGAAGCTTTCTTTCATTATTTTTTTCAAATAGATTTCCAATTTCTTGCTCTTTTTCCTCTTTCTGGCACCCCTATGATGCGAATGTTAGACCTCTTGAAGCTGTCCCAGAGGCTGCTTATACTACCCTTGATTTGCAGATGAATAGAGTTCTGGACATTGGTTACATAACAATGTGAATATACATAACACTACTGAATGACACACTTACAACATGGTTAAGATGATAAAGTTTATATTACATGTACTTTACCACAATTAAAAATAAAACTTAAAAAAAAAAGAAAAAGAAAAAGGTGATGGGATTAAGCAAAACAAAAAAACAAAAAAAAACAACAACTCAGACACGGTATGGTGTTGCCAGAGGGAAAGAGGGGTGGGGAGAGGTAGAAGAAGGTTCAGGGGACATAAATGGTGACAGAAGGAGACTTGACTTTGGGTGGTGAACACACAACACAATATACAGATGATGTATCATAGGATTGTGCACTTGAAACCTATATTTATTAACCAATATCACCCCAATAAATTCAATAATTTTTTTAAAAGCCTTGCAGAATAAAAGAAGATAGTTCCTTAGACAGCTCCTAAGGCAGACTAGTTTCCTCAGGCTCAGCCAGTGAGTTCCCCACGACTTACATGTCCTTGTGGAGTGGTCTCAGGCAACAGACTGAAAGCAATTTGGAAGAATGGCATTTGTTTGGGTTGAGGTTGGATTCTTCCTGGCAGTCTCTAAGACAGAGCTTAATATGCATGATGTTTACTACTGAATGCCCTTGGCATTAACACCTGTGGAAGGGAAGGGAAAGGAAGGAAGAATGGTTGGGCAGAGGGAGAATTTGGGCTGCAATACAACAACAACCTCAGCCTACTCATCAGAGAGCAACAGAGCCAGAAGGGCCTTCACTGCTGTCCTGAGCTGGGAGGAGACGGCCAGATTGTATACTCCTGTGTGGATCGGTCAGTAACTGCATGAGCACAGCCACAAGGAAGGGGTGAGCTGGATTCATTGCTGAGGCAAACCCTGTAGGGGCTGACAGCTGAGGCTGTCCACCAACAGCACTCCCAGATGCTGGGACAATAAGACCTTGTTAAAAGATGGATTCAGTGGTGGCATCAGAGTCCACTCCAGCGTGTATGTGGGAACCTTCCAGATTCGAGAGTTCAAGATTGGCCTTTTTAAATGTCAATGGGCATGAATTTCATAGTCACAAACTTGAGCATGCAAAAATTCCACTTTCCTTATGTCTGCAACCAGTATGACCAATCATCCAGGTTTGCCCAAGAGTTTTTAGGTTTTAGCCATCAAAATCCCACATCCTAAGACAAGATCACCCTACCTCAACTCAATCTAACCATTTTGATTTTAAATTCAGAGCTCTCATTTCCAGTTGAGATTTCCTCACTCCAAAGGGAAATTTTAATTACAAGTTTAAAACACAGTCCATTCAGAAGTTTTCACCCTCTCCAAGTTCTTTCACTCCCTTCCTGGTGCCGATTTTAAATCCCCGGCGGTGTGGGCAACTGCTGGCATGAGTCTTTGGGGCCAGAAGTGACTCATTTTAGCCTCTGTGGTCCCAACCCTCTACAGACCTACTCCAGGTGGGACTCACCCATGGTTCCCAGGTGCCTTGGGCTCTCTCTCCTTCAGCCCTCTTTTTCACGTGTGTGCGAGAGACACTGCAATCCTGGGAAAACTGCTAGGTCTATACAGTTGTGCCCTCTGAAGCTGTCTCAGTCTAAGTCCCAGAATCGTCATCTTTTCACCCCCATCCAGATCTTCCCCCTCTGTCTTGTGGGCTCAGAGGAGACCAAGACTAAAGGAAAGGGTAGCGCCTTATGGGGCTTCAGGAAAGAGAGGAGCTGCAAACAGCTTTCCTGCCTGCTCTAATGCCCTTCACAACTGCTAGTGTCCTCAGTTCTTCTGCCCATATGCCAAGAGGAACGTTGGCAAGGCTGCCTGCCCCCAGAGTTCCAAGTGGGACTAATGGGACCCAAGCCTCTTTCTCTTGGAGAAAACTTTGCTTTGATCAGTGTCCTGTTCCTAGGAGGGGCACAGGTTTATCTACTCCAGCATCCCCGACTTTTATCATATCTTCCCACCCTACTTTCCCAGACTCATACTGTTAAAGAATATAACTTCTCTGGTAGATTGTGGGAAAACTGGGTAGAGGTTTTGGTATGCAAAATTTTGGGTAGAGCTTTTTGCATGCAAGTTGTCAGCTTAAAATGCTGATATCAGCTTTAAAAACTCAGTTATGTTTATAAGATGTTTTATGTAAGCCTCATGGTAATCACAAAGCAAAAACCCACAGTAGATACACAAAAGATAAAGAGAATTGAATCAAAGCATACCACTTGAAAAATCATCCATTCACGCCCTGGCTGATGTGGTTCAGTTGGTTGGAGCATCACTCCATACACCAAAAGTTTGCGGTTCAATTCCCAATCAGGGCACAGGCCTAGGTTGTGGGTTCGATTCCCCCAGTTGTGGTGGCATGGGAGGCAAGCAGTTAATGTTTCTCTATCTCTCTCTCCCACTTTCTCTCTCTCTAAAATCAATAAACATAAAAAAAGAAAGAAAATCATCAATTCACAAAAAGAGACAGTGAAAAAGAAAAGAACCAGGGGAATATAAAACAGCCAGAAAAAAATAAGATGACATTAGTAAGTCCTTATCTATCAATGATTATTTAAATATGAATACAGTAAATTCTCCAATCAAAAGGCTGATAGTGGCTGAATGGATTAAAAAAAACAAAATCCAACTATGATGTGTGCAAGAGATTCACTTCAGCTTTAAGAATACACATAGGCTAAAAGTTAA
>VMDR010006631.1:0-44490 GCA_007922815.1 Macrotus californicus
AATTAACTGTACAACTTTTTGCCTTTCTTGTAAATATTATCTTTTTTATTCATTTGCTTAGATTTTCTATGTATTCATCAATATATCTCCCCAGAAAATCTTTGTCAACTATATAAATTTCCTCTCCAGACACTGAGACCCACCAAGTATTCTATTCCACGTTCCTAAAGAAGCCTGGGGTCTTTGGCATGGACTGGGTGCTCTCTCAGTGCTGACAAACTGTTATCTGAAGTCTCCACTATTCTGAGGAATCCCCTAGCCTTTTTTGTTTACTGGAGTTCTTGTTTCCTCTATTACATGTATAGCTTTTTCCTCACTTACACCCTTATTTTGTGGAGAACATTTTCCAGTCGCTTTCTAGATGGTGTACGGGAAGTAAATTTTTTTAGACATTGCAAGTTTATTCTAGATTTTCAAGCAAGATTGATAATTTGGCTGAAAAAAACAACAACAATTCTAGGCCCTGTTGTTGAATGTAATTCTGATAATGATGTGTACTAACTTTCTTTTTAACTTTTAGAACAAAAATTTGATGATGGATTTTTAATTGACATAGGAACTAAGGAGCACGTGACTATAGAAGTCTGCATCATAATTTATAATACAGTTATGCTAGCCTACAGTCAGCGTTAAGGTTTATAGAAAGCCTCATGAAACTGGCAGCAAGTAGGCATTGAATAAACTGTAGTTATTAATAACAAAAACCGTATTTTCACATATGCAAATTCTGATATAAAGCAAATAGATAAATTAGAACTAAAAGGAGCCAAACTAGGGATTTTGGCCTCTCAAGGTGCCTAATCCTAATTAGTCTCCAATTTTATTAATTTCTCCAATATAGCAAGAAGTTCTTTTGTATTTATATTTTCTCAATTGGGTAAAGCCAGCTTGCCTGGTTGAAATGTAGATCAAACTCCAAATATTGGCAGCGTTTGGGTGGCTATGTCATTAAGTTCACCTTGCCAAAATTTGAAGACCTTCTTTTTTGTGAAGACACAGTCCTACACACAGCTGTACTGCCCAGGGTCTCACTAATTTATGTAATTAATGGCACACAAAACCTGAATAAGAAAGGGAATTAAGTATCAGGAGAAAACAAAGAAGTCAACTTCCCTGAGGAAATAAAGGGCTTCCACAACGATTGTTATTCCCATTCCGCCGTAAGACTCACAATGCAGTACCTTCATAAGAGTAAAAACTATATACTGAGCAGCCAAATCCCTTCTTTGATCATTAGGCAATTTCTGCTTCACTCTTTTCCTTTCTTCCCCTCCCCATACCCAACCTCTGGTGTCAATATTCAAAACACTGGTGTTCTAGGAAAATCTCTCCTTTTTTCCTTTAATGAAAACTGTAAGCAAGGGAACATCTAGACTTCCCCCTTTGGTTCTCTGATGTCTTGTTGCTCTTCAATGCCTACAATCAATCCAACACTCTCAAACACAATAGTCAAGGCTCACTCAGTACTAGGAATGTCTCTCAAATGGGGAAATTTGATTTAAAAAACATAAAGGGTATCTAAAATAATGAGCATTTGAAGAATCATATAGATTATGTACAATGTAGTCTCAACCTCTGTAGGAACTATATTTAAATTTAACAGCAATAAATTTGTTTATTTACTAATATAGTAGCCTTCCATTATCCCGAAGGGGAAATGTTCCAAGACCCCCAGTGGATGCTTGAAACTGCAGACAGTATGAAACCCTACTCATACTAGTTCTCCCTATGTATACACACCTTTTCACTTAAAAGGAAGCACTTTACAACTTCTCTTTGGCATATCCAAATTGCCAGCATCACTACTCCAGTGCTTTGGGGCCATTAAATTAAAATAAGGGTGCTTGAACACAAGCACTGTGACATAGCAACAGTCTATCTGATAACCAAGACAGCTGTGAGAAACACGGGTGGGTAGTGTACACAGCATAGACATACCAGACGACAAACAGATGATTCATGCCCAGGTGGGATGGAGAGAGATGACATGAGATTGTATCGCACTACTCAGAATGGCAAGCACTTTAACTTATAAATTGTTAATTTCTGGAATTTCCCATTTAACATTTTTGAACTGTGGTTGACCACAGAAAGTGAAAACACAGATAAGGAAGAACTATGGTACTATCCAAAATATAAAATAATAGTAATAACAGGTCTGTTAAAAAAATAATGGCCTCTGAGTCTTTTAAAAAAATAATGGCCCCACTCTAGTAGCAAAAAGCATGAACAGTGGCTAGATTGTTTTTCTTTACATTTTTAAAATTTTTTTACTTTTAAAATTATATTTTATTTTACTTTTAAAGTACATTTTATTGACTATGCTATTACACTTGTCCCATTTTTTTCCTCCTCTTTATCCCCCTCCATCTTGCACACCCCTCTTTCCAGCATTCCCTTCCCCTTAGTTCATGTCCATGGGATGTACATATAAGTTCTTCGGATTCTCCATTTCCTATACTATTCTTAACCTCCCCTTGTCTATTCGTGCCTACCATTTATGCTTCTTATTCCCTGTTACCTTTTACATCCCTTCTCCCCCTCCCCATGACAACCCTCCATGTGATCTCCATTTCTGTGATTTTGTTCCTGTTCTAGTTGTTTGCTTAGTTTTTGTTTTTTTAGGTTCAGTTATTGATAGATATGAGCTTGTTGTCATTTTACTGTTTAGAGTTTTTTGTTTGTTTTTTTAAATATATTTTACTGATTATGCTATTACAGTTGTCCCATTTTCCTCCCTTTATTCCCCTCCGCTCTGCACACCCCCTCCCACCCACATTCCCCCACTTTAGTTCATGTCCATGGGTCATATATATATAAGTTCTTTGGCTTCCACATTTCCTATACTTTTTTTTTAAGATTATTTATTTACTTTTAGACAGAGGGGAAGGGAGAGAGAGAAACATCAGTGTGTGGTTACCTCTCCTGTGCCCCCAACTGGGGACCTGGCCCGCAGCCCAGGCATGTGCCCTGACTGGGAATCAACTGGCGACCCTCTGGTTTGTAGGCCAGTGCTCAATCCACTGAGCCACACCAGCCAGGGCTCCTATACTATTCTTAACCTCCCCCTGTCTATCTTCTACCTACCATTTATGCTTCTTATTCCCTGTATCTTTTCCCCCTCTATCCCCACTCACTCCCCTGATGATAACCCTCCGTGTGATCTCCATTTCTGTGATTCTGTTCCTGTTCTAGTTGTTTGCTTAGTTTGTTTTTTTTGTTTTAGGTTCAGTTGTTAATATTTGTGACTTTGTTGTCATTTTACTGTTCATATTTTTGATCTTCTTTTTCTTAGATAAGTCCCTTTAACATTTCATATAATAAGGGCTGGGTGATGATGAACTCCTTTAACTTGACCTTATCTGGGAAGTACTTTATCTGCCCTTCCATTCTAAATGATAGCTTTGCTGGACAGAGTAATCTTGGATGTAGGTCCTTGCCTTTCATGACTTGGAATACTTCTCGCCAGCCCCTTCCTGCCTGCAAGGTTTCTTTTGAGAAATCAGCTGACAGTCTTATGGGTACTCCTTTGTAGGTTACTGTCTCCTTTTCTCTTGCTGCTTTTAAGATTCTCTCTTTATCTTTCATCTTGGGTAATGTAATTATGATGTGCCTTGGTGTATTCCTCCTTGGGTCCAACTTCTTTGGGACTCTCTGAGCTTTCTGGACTCCCTGGAAGTCTATTTCCTTTGCCAAAGTAGGGAAGTTCTCCTTCATTATTTGTTCAAATAAGTTTTCAATTTCTTTCTCTTCTTCTGTTTCTGGCACCCCTATGATTCGGATGTTGGAACGTTTAAAGACATCCCGGAGGTTCCTAAGCCTCTCCTCATTTTTTTGAATTCTTGTTTCTTCATTGTGTTCTGGTTGAATGTTTTTTTCTTCCTTCTGGTCCATACCATTGATGTGAGTCCTGGTTTCCTTCCCATCACTGTTGGTTCCCTGTACATTTTCCTTTACTTCACTTAGCACAGCCTTTATTTGTTCATCTAATTTGCGACCATATTCAACCATTTCTGCGAGCATCCCGATTACCAGTGTTTTGAACTGTGCATCTGATAGGTTGGCTATCTCTTCGTTGCTTAGTTGTATTTTTTTTCTGAGCTTTGATCTGTTCTTTCATTTGGGCCATTTTTTTGGTCTTGGCGCACCTGTTGCACAGTAAGGAGTGGAGCCTTAGGTGTTCACCAAGGCAGGGCAACCGTGTTGCTGCGTTGTGATGCTGTATGTGGGGGAGGGGTCCAAGAGGGAACAATGCCGATTGCTCCACTCTGCTGGTTTTCAGTCACTTCCTCTTTTACCCACAGTCAAATTGGGCCCTTCTGGTGCTGATTCCCAGGTGGGTGGGCTTGTGTAGGTTCTGGACCCTGTGGGTCTCTCCAATGAGCTCTCCTGTGAGGCTAGGAGTTTCTCCCGTTGCCACCGCCTCAACCCCCACAGGTGTTTTCAATCGGAGGCTTTCAGGCTTTATTTCCCTGCACTGGAACTCTGGGTTGTGCAGTCTATTGCTCCCCAGTTGTTCCTCCCAGTTTATCCGCATGTGGGTGTGGGACCGCCCGGTCTTCCAGATGCCACCTCACCAGATCCGCCAGCCGCGCCTTGCTGTGAGTCCTCTCCGCCCGGCTGCCCGTCTCCACCGTTCCTACCGGTTTGGATGAATTTTTCTTCTTTAACTCCTTGGTTGTCAGACTTCTATACAGTTCGATTTTCTGTCAGTTCTGGTTGTTTTTTGTTTTTAAATTTGTTGTAGTCCTCCTTTTGGTTGTGCGAGGAGGCAGCACAGTATGTCTAGCTACGCCCCCATCTTGACCAGAAATCTGTTTATAGTTTTTGATCTTCTTCATTTTCTTAGATAAGTCCCCTTAACATTTTATATAATGAGGGCTTGGTGATGATGAACTCCTTTAACTTGACCTTATCTAGGAAGCACTTTATCTATTCTGGATGAATGTTTCTTCTTTAACTCCTTGGTTGTCAGACTTCCATACAGTTTAATTTTTAGGTAGTTATGGTTGTTTTTTGTTTTTAAATTGGTTGTTATCCTTCTTTTGGTTGTGCCAGGAAGTGAAACGTATACACCTATACTTCCATCTTGGCTGGAATCTCACAAGTATCCTAAATTATATTTTATTGATCATGCTATTACAGTTGTCCCAATTTTCCCCCTTTGGCTTCCTCCACCCAGCACCAGCACCCCTCACTCCTTCAGGCAATTCTCATACCATTGTTCATGTCCATGGGTCATGTGAGTAAGTTCATTGGCTACTCCATTTCCTATACTGTACTTCATGTCCCTGTGGCTATTCTGTAACTACCTATTTGTATTTCTTAATCTCTTCACCTCTTCACCCATTCCCCCACAACCCCCTCCCATCTGGCAACCATGAAAATGCTCTCCATATCCACGATTCTGTCTCTGTTCTTGTATGTTTACTTTGTTTTTTAGATTCAATTGTTGATAGATATGTATTTATTGCCATGTTATTGTTCACAGCCTTGATCTTCTTTTTCTTAAATAAGTCCCTTTAACATTTCATATAATAATTAATGGTTTGCTGATGATGAACTCCTTTAGTTTTTTTCTTGTCTGGGAGCTCTTTATCTGCCTTTTGATTCTAAATGATATCTTTGCTGGGTAGAGCAATCTTGGCTGTAGGTCCCTGCTTTTCATGACTTTGAATACTTCTTGCCAATCCCTTCTAGCCAGCAAAGTGTCTTTTGAGAAATCAGCTGACAGTCTTATGGCAACTCCCCTGTAGGTAACTAATTTCTGTTCTCTTGCTGCTTTTAAGATTCTCTCTTTATCTTTAACCTCTGGCATTTTAATTCTGATGGGTCTTGTGGGCCTCTTTGCATCGTCTTGTTTGGGACTCTGTGCTTCCTGGACTTGCATGTCTATTTCTTTTACCAAATTAGGCAAATTTCTTTCAGTATTTTTTCAGACAGATTGTCAATTTCTTGCTCTTTCTCTTCTTCTGGTACCCCTATGATGTGAACACTGGATCTCTTAAAGTTGTTCCAGAGGCTCCTTACACTATTCTTGTTTTTTTGGATCCTTTTTTCTTCTTGTTGTTCTGATTGTTTTTTTGCTTCTTTATGTTCCTAATCATTGATTTGATTCTCAACATCATGCACTCTACTGTTATTTCCCTGTAAATTGTTCTTTATTTCAATTAGTGTATCCTTCGTTTATTAGTGGATCTGTTTTATGCTGCTGAGGACCTCAGTAAGTTCCTTGAACATCCTTATAACAGGAGTTTTGAACTCTGCATCTGATATATTGCTTATCTCCATTTTGTTTAGCTCTTTTTCTGGAGTTTTGATCTATTCTTTCATTTGGACAATATTTCTTTGTCTCCTCATTTTGGCAGCCTCCCAGTGTTTGTTTCCATGTATTAGGTAGAGCGGCTATGACTCCCTGCCTTGGTAGTGTGGTCTAATGTAAGTAGGACTCCTGTAGGGTACAGTGAAATAGCCTCCCCTATCACCCAAACTGGATACTTGAGGTATGCCCTTCTTGTGGGTTTAGAACAACCTCCTCTTGTAGATGAGCTCTGATTGCTGTTCGTTGGTCAACTGGAGAGATTTAGCCAGGCCAGTCAGCTGTGAGGACCAGCTATGACCACTGACCACCAACCTTTACCCTCTGTCTACATGGAGAGTCAGCTATACAGGGGTAGGGTGGTGGTGCTCCAGCATGGTCTCTAGCTGGGTGCACTGGCCTGGGGTTTCCCAGGTGGTGCTGGCCAAGGTCAGCCCCCATCTGTGTTTTGCCCTGGGCTACCCTGCCTGAGGTATAAAGCAATCTGAGATGGCTGCTACTTGTGCTGGGCTTGGAGATTCCCAAGCGAAGCCAAGCTGTGTTCCAAAGCTGGCTGCTGCTGGTGCCAGACCTTGGGCCACTTAGGAAGAGGTATGGGGCTGGAGGCTTACTGAGACTGGTTGTTGCTTGTTTAAAAGGATTTAGGAAGCTATGAAGCATGAGCTAAGACCAGCTATTCATATGGAAAAATCATGGTTAACAGTCTTGGGATCTCCAGGACAGGGCAAACCATGTTAGCCAGGTTGATGGAATCTCAGATATGGTACCTGCCTGCCAGCTCTGTGGCTCTGTGGGGAGAGGTCTCAGAAAAAGGACAATGGCCTCTACTTGCCTTTCTGTCTGGAAGAAAGCTGACTCCAGCTCTCACCTTGATGCCAGACACTTCAGTTCTTCCCTGTAAGCCACTGGTGCCTTTCCAGCTACTACCCCGGTGCTAAAGCTCAGAGCAAGTGAGTCTGAGTAAGTCCATGTGTGGCTTCTTTAAAGGGAACTGCTTGGGATCCAGAAGTTTCTTCCACCGACTCAATCCCCGCTGGTTTTTGCAGCCAAAAGTTATGGAGACTTCTCTTCCTGGTTCTGGAACCATGGGCAGGGGGCCTGGTATGGGGTTGGTACTCTTCACTCCAGAGATATATCTTCCAAATTTGTATCCACCATACATGGTTGTGGGACCAGCCTATTCCTCATCTCTGCCTCTCCTACCAGTCTGGATGGATGTGGTTTCTTTAATTCTGTAGTTGTCAGACTTCCATTCAACTGGATTTCTGACGGTTCTGAGTGATGGTTGTTCTATATTTTAATTGTAATTTTGATGTCAGATCTTGTTTTCTAATTGCATTCTCTAATAAAAGGAATTAGGACTCCTTAGAGAAATAGCTGATTCCTGGACTGGGGCAGGAAATGTGTATACAAGATGAGTCTACTGCATTTTGCAGTGGCAGAATAAGAGGAAGTACTCAAACAACAATGCATACAAGCATGTATGCATGGGGGAATGTGCATGTGCACACATACACATGCTAATAATAACATGTTAAAGGAATGTGAAAATGGACTGAAAGGGCTCCCAATGACCAAAGCTGGAGTAATTTGAACAACACAGTAAAGTAGTATTGAATTATAACACAAAATATAAAACAAATATCCATGAGTCCATGCTGATATAAATGACGGATAAATGAGTAAATGGAGAAGACACAAATCTCCCATTTAGAATTCCAAATAATTTATACAGATACTCTGCCCCCAAAGAGGAATAGCATAACGAACTCCCCACTCCTTAGGCTGTGGACTATGCATGGTGACTTCTCTCTAGAGAGCACAAGATGGAAAGGGGAAGGGAAAAAAGAGTAACTTTACAGCCAGGAACCTGACAAACACTACCTCAGCCTGGTGATCAAGGTCAACATCAACAGTCATCAATCATGTTAATAGTATGTAGAATTAATATGATGTGATGAAAATGACACTTTACCTCTGAGGTTATCTTCCTAATAACCTATTATTCCAGTATTATCATGAGAAAAACCTAAGACCAACTCCCACAGTGGAGCAGCCTACAAAATATCTGACTAGTACTCATAACTGTCAAGGTCATCAAAACAAGGAAAGTCTGAGAAACTGCCACAGACAAGAGGAGCCTAAAGAGACACGACAACTAAATGGAATGTGGTATCCTAGATATGATTCTGAAATGAGAAAAAAAATTAGTAAATTAACTACATAAGATACAGACTTTAGTTAATAATAATACCAATATTGGTCTATTAATTATAACAAATGTATCAAAACTAATAATAGCGGATGTTAATAATAGGGAAAAGGGAATTCTCCATACTATTTTCTCAACTTCTGTGTAAATCTAAAACTATTCTAAAAAAATAAAGTCTATTAAAAAGAAGAAAAAAATAATTATCCCACTGCCAGGTCAGAATGTGATCTGGCCAAACCAGGGTGGGTGAAGGAATTCAGTAAATCAGAGTTCACAAAGAAACACCTCCCCTACACCTTAGGGGAAAAAAATGAAACTGCCATCCACCAGATCAGTTGTCTAATTATAAATATAGAACATTTAAGTTTCAAAGTGTATCTCTGCCTATCAGAATCAAGCACTCTAACAGATACAGAGTTAGCAACAAACATGGACGTACTGATAAGAGATCTGTGGTGGGGAGAATGGCTGAAAGTTAAAAAGTCAGATAATAATTTCAATAGATTAGCTTTGCTTAAAAGTAAGAGCAGATAAAAATCTTTGGAATCTATTGCATCCTAAGATAGACCTAACTACTAGAAAAGTCAAATTAAATCAACAAATATTGAGTCTTAGCTATGTGTAAGGCATTATCCCTGGACCTATACTACTCTAAGTGTGGTCTCCAGATTGGGAGCATCACCACTTACTGAGGACTTGTTAAAAATGCACATGGGCCCTGGCTGGTGTGGCTCAGCAGATTCAGTGCTGCCGGCCTGTGAACCAAAGGGTTGCCAGTTCGATTTCCAGTCAGGGCACATGCCTGGGTTGTGGGCCAGGTCCCCGGTGGGGGACATGCAAGAGGCAACCACATATTGATGATTCTCTCCCTCTCTTTCTCCCTCCCTTCCCCTCCCCTCTCAAAATCAATCAATCAATCAATCAATCAATCAAATCTTTAAAAAAATGCACATGGACCTCACCCTAGATTTACTGAATCAGAATTTCTGGGGTTCAGCTTAGAAACCTATGTTTTAACATGCTCTCCAGGTGATTCCCATGCATGCTAAAGTTTGAGTATCAGTGTTGGGGGCAGCAGATCCCTCTGTGAACATGGCAAACACATACAGCAGTCTGGGGTACAGGTAAGCAGATGAAGAATTCATGTCCACAGCAACCTACTTGCCACATGAAAGCACCACTGCTCAGGCAGTCAATGCTCCTCTATCAGAAACTGAGTAGAAACACAATGGTTAGATCCTCTGAGCTTTTTCAAAGTCCATGAACAAGCAAAAAGGAAGTAAAGACAGAAGCATGCTGGCCAGGAGGGAGACATACATAACAACAGGTGTTGTGTATATTCTACACAGTGACCTGAAATACACTAAATGCTGCAATCTAGTCCTCTTAACATCTCCAGGTTCTTGTTTTCCATGGAAACACGCAGATTTGGTTTTCACTCTTCTGTACTTCGAGCCTGCTGTTTCTGTCTCATTCTTGCCTGTTTAAAAGGTAAAATGCACTTTCTATATCACCAACAAGAGCAATTCAGCAGGATTTATTTCTATATACTGTACTGCCACATATAAGCCCCATTAATGAACAGCACAAGGGGCTAGGACTTGGCTTGGTAAAATGATTAGAGTGTCAGGAGAAATCTAGCTCTGCAAGCTGCTGCTTTTCAAAAAAATGCACTTAACGGCAGCCACAGGTCCCTCCCTCCTCTTGCTTCAAAATCAGATGTTCACTCATCCCTAGCAGCAAGATGAAGACCTTAGAGATAGGGCCCTGACAGCAAACCACCGAGGCTTCAGACACATCTCGTTTTAATTGCATCAGCAACTGCTAAGCAATTAATGAAGAAGAGAGAGGGAGCACCAGGGCAAAGAGAAGACAGACTTGAGCAACCATGTGGAAATATTTCATCCTCACCCCAATGAGAGCGGGTGATTTACGGCAGCTGCACACAGCATCAAATCCTTGCGTCTGAACTCCCAGGCCACTTCCTAGGCAGGAATAAAGTGACACAGTCTAGATTTCCTCTTGCTTACAGTTTTCTATCTTCCATTTTCCTCTCTGTAGCCACCAAGAAAGATGAGGGAGGGAGAAAGCGGACAGATCAAGTGGGTGATTTAGCAATGAATTCCCTTAGGCAGCAGGTTCTATGCTTTGCACAATACTGGGATATAAGGATCAGTAAATACTAAGTACTATCAGCAGTGATCATCAGAAGCCTGCACATACTAGGCCTAGGGCACGGTGGGGCAGGAACTCCATCAGTTTCCTTCTTTTTCAAGCTGTATCCTTATCCTATCACAGAAGAGAAAGGCAATAAGATAAAAACTGCCAACAAAAACTCTCACAGAGAAAGTGAACTCTCAAATATGGCCATGGGTGCCAAGAAAACATCAGCATGAAAGAGAAACAAAAGCTCAGTCACTTAATGCCAAGATCCCAGCTGTCATCTCCTCAGTGAAGAGAAAACCCTAAATTACATCAGTGAAGGCTAGTGGGTTTTAGGGGGTGAGGGTAGGAACTGATGAAAAATGAGATGCATTTTGACTAATCACACAGGAAGTTCCTAAATAATGTTCGGTGCCCTCACTCCCCGTTCTCACTATTCAATCACAAGGACCAGAGGTCCTGGGTTTTCTGTTAACAACCCTGACTTAAAAATTCTACCCTACTGTAGCTGGATGGAGGCTGCAAGAAAAAAAAAAAAAATGGTTATTTTATATATAGCTTATCCCAAAGCCCCTCACACAGAGCTTGACAGAACACGGTAAACCAACACATGCACATCAAATCCAAGGACAAATGGACAAGGGTAAAGAAGGCAGGAGACAGATCCCTGAGGCCAGGATCCAAAAAGCCCTGCAAGGTAGATTTCAACTAACTTGGCCTATGCCTTTCCCTACTACAGAAGCACTTGCACTGCTTATTACAAATACAGAAGATTATTATTCAATGAAAAGTATTCCAAGGGACTCTTCAGCTGACTACTATTAGGGGAAAAAAAAATCAAACTGCTTAGAAGTCTCTATCAGAGCTAGTTTCTTGACTACCTTCTTACCTCATAAACACGCCCTCCTTCACTCTAAACTATTCTGTCTTCTACAAACATTTATGCAGTGACTGCTACATCCTAGTGCTGCTGTAGGGACTATCGATGCATATAGGACTGTCATGTAGTGGTTGTTCAAGAATGTCTTGTATAAGGGCTCCTGGCTGAGGAGGCAGGAGGCCCTGAAATCCAGATCAGGCTTTATTAGCTAAGCTGCATGTCCTTCTGTGGGGCTGCAACCTTCTGGAAAGGAGACTTTTTTCCTAATTTGCAGTAAGAAGCTCCTTCGCGTAAGAGAGGCCCTAGTTACAGTGACAAGTCAGACAAAAATCCCTGTCTTTATGGAGCTTATATCCTATTGTGGGGATACAGACAAAGACAAACTAAATTAGATAGTTACATGATAAGTGCTAAGGAGAAAATAAAATGGAGAAGAGGAAAAAGAAAGTTTGTGTAGGTATGCAATTTTAGAGAATTCATGGAAGGACTGACTTACGGAGAAGGCGACATTTCTATGTTTAGAACCTCACCAAACCCATTCTCCCCACCAGGCCTTTGCACCTGCCTTACTTTCTTGCCTAGAACTCCTCCTGGCATCCCCCACCCGAATTTTGTACGGCTAATTTTTTATCTTTCAATCTCAGCCTGAATGTCACCTTCAGAGGGGCCTTCCCTGGCTACTCTAAGGGAGTATAGTTACCCAATCTCCCTCACATTCCTAACCAAATGAAGTCCTAAGTGCACTGACTAGAGGCTTGAATTCTATTTCTTTGCATAACTTCTGGCATTCAGCTTCCCCATCGCAAAATGGATAAAAATAGTACCTACCTTATAGGGTTGCTGTGAAGATTAACTACAACCACGACCACAATAATATAACAATAAAAATAATAATAGCAGATATTACTTATATAGTTCTCACCACATACCAATCATTATTCCATGAGTTACATTTTTTAACCCACTTAATCCACTCATTAAGACATTTAAAGTGCTTAGTACTGTACTTGGCACACAGTGAATAAATGTTCACTGTCACTCTCATTATCATCATCAACCGTGGTGGCATTATGAGCTATACTTCTATAGTACCTAAGCACTCTGCCTATCTTTGTGCTCCACTGATGGATCAGTGTCCAAAAGTTCTTTATTTCCCTTCTAGGATTAATGGTCTATAGAAGCAATGTATATATCAACCTCAGCACTCACTCTACAAAGTGATCTCTTATTCCTGGCAGTGGCATAGACTTTAAAAAAGAAAAAGACATAGGCTATCTATATGGATTGTATGCTTTTAAAAGTCTCTAGAGGGCAAACAGTAAGGTAGTGTGGGACTGGAGATCAAAATCCCTGGATTCACTGACCCACACAATGTTAGAGGTTATCTAGATTAATCTCTCATCTTACATATAAATAAAATGAAGTTCAGAGAAAGGAAGTCATTTGCTGATTTGCTCAGTTACTTACAGTTAGTTCATTACAGACCTGGAACCAGAATCTAAATCTGTTAACTCCCAATCCAGCAGTTTTCCCATTAGCCCACAGAAACACCAGCTCAAAGTGGCCAATACTATAATTCTAATAGGGGTGAAACCAAGAAATAGATAAATACAATCCAAAACAAACTTTCAATTTTGGGAAGTCTTAGGCTTTTAACACTGCATCAAAGTTTAGAAGGAAAACCAAGGCCAACAGAGTAAACTTGATTCTGCCCAGAGTGGAAAGAAGGCTAAGCTGGGTTATCGAGTTCCGCCTGTATTTTTATGACTTCAGGCAAATCACTCTTCCTCTTTAGAACTCCGTTCCTATACATAGAAAACAAGGGGTAGGCTAATTATTTCTAAGGTGCCTTTCAATATTAATGGATCTGGGTTTGAAGCCAAATACAGAACAGAACAATATATCATTTAAGGATTAGCAACACGATTTTCCTTCTAAACAAGCTCTAGCAAGATCAGCTTGCTCTCAGTTTGAAAAATGAGGGGAAAAAGAGAGAAAGCAACAGCCTGAATTATTAATGACTGAAGCTTAATTATGACTTACAACAAATAAGTACAATTAACTTATGAGTGGATATCTTTTTTGGGAACTATTTAATCATGAAATGATACCATGTGGTGCTTGGCACATAGCAAATTCTCAAAAATTTTTTGAATGAACAAATATGTAAATTAATAAATGAATTAGCCAATTAGATATGTTTAATTTTTTAGGCAGGTCAATCAGACCAAAGAGAACTTTTGCTAGCATGAAAGTGAACCTCTTAGAATTTGGCTCTATAAAGAAGAAATATGCCAGATATACTGTATACAAAAGTGCTAACTAATCTAGAAGGCGCATATATTAGTTTCCTGTGGCTGCTGTGACAAATTACCAAAAATTTAGTGGCTTAATACAACATAGATTTATTCTCACAGCTATGGAGGCCAGAGCCCGCAATCAGTTTCTTTCACTGGTTTGAAATGCGTGTGAGTGGGGCCAGGCTTCCTCTGGAAGCTGCAGGAGAGAATCTGTTCCTTGACTCTTCCAGCTTCTCGCCGCTGCCAGCACTCCTTGGCTGTGGCTACGTTACTCTAATCTTCAGGGCCAGCATCTTTAAATCTCTCTCTGCTCCATCTTCACGTCACCTTCTCTTCTGTGTATCCAAATCTCCCTCTGCCTCTCTCTTGTAAGACTAGAAACGTGTGATTGCATTTAGAGTCCACCTAGATAATCAAAGATAACCTCCTCTTCTTAACATCTCTCCCTCCTGGGACCATGCCACAGCCTTTCCCTGCCCCTCTTCCTCCCTGTAGACCCCATTACCTTTACCTTCCTCTCTCCTAAGCTCCAAGGGCCCTTCTTTTGCCTCTGTAACTTGTTTCCTGAGCCCATTTCTTCTACAGCTCACTTCTTTTACCTCTGTGACTTCTAAATAAACTTTCTCTTATAGTTAAAAAAAAAGTCCTTAGTCACAACTGCAAAAACACTTTTTTCCATATAAGGAAACATTCACAGGATCCAGGGATTAGGATGTGGAATGTCTTGGGGGAACCATTTTCCGCCCCAGTTTACCACAGTAGAATATGAAAAATGGCAAAAGAGTGGCACCCAGAGTCTAAAGAGATCCGCCTTGAGGCGGAGTTCAGGAGGGTAGAGGCATGGTTTGGAAGAAGAGGAATGGTGACCGAGGAAGGAGGTGAGTGTGAAGTGGAAAGAATGGCAATGAACCAGAGGTAGAAACGAGTGTGTTATGCATAAACAAAGGCAAATATTTTTGTTTTTGGAGGGCCAGGTGAGAACCAGAGCATCACAGGGGAGCAGTATGAAATACAAATCATTATATAGGGACTATTTTTTTTTTCATGGGGCTACATTCATCAATTGTGTGCTGAGGTATCCTGCGGCAGCACAACAAACTCAAAAAGGTACTGATAAATATTTTAAATTTTTGAAGGGAACACAGTAATGCTCAATATCTGTAGGGCAGCATACGAACTACAGGTAGTTCATAGTTTCAACATTAGATCACTCTATATCTTTTGCAAAACAGGGTTTTCAGCAAGTGTGATAAAAAGCAAGTACGTGAAAATCAACTGGGGATGGGAAATGAGAGTGGCGGTCTAATGTGATTCCAAAGATTGAGAACTTGTGCAGTTCCCAACAGGTGCACATGTCACATTAGTAAGCAATTATGGTTATTTTAAGAATGAAATAAAATAATTTTTCTTTTAATTTTGAGTATTATTTTTACAAATGATGATTATGTTGTTAGAACGTAAATACTTAAGTTGTTTAGACCAAATATTTAATAAATAGAAGCAGTAGATATTTTGATCAATGTGTGCTGTGAAAAAAAATTACTGAGACACTAACAACACTGACAACCAAGAAAGTTTAGGAACCTCTAACATAGGGCCCTGTGATTAAATTTGAGCATCTGAAGTATGCAGTAAAACACATGGTGCTTAGGACAGTGATGGGCACTAATAAATGTTTGTAGAAATAAAGTTGACAAATGACCTTAACATTCAGGATCAGGAAATTTGAGTGTGATGTTAGTATCACGATGAAGAAGGAAATTTAATTTGATATTAAAGGGGAACTAGGTATTATTAGCACAAGGATCATTCCTTCTTAAATTTCAACTTCTTCAATAAGGAAGCATGTTTCAATTGGGCTGTCCTACTCAAAACCATAAACACGTATTTTGCCTTGAATGTAGCTACATTAAAAAGAACTGAATACCAGTGCAGACCACACACAAGTTGCGGGATGACATATGGAAAGCAGCCATCTTCAGAGTGTCACACAAGATTGCTTGCCTCGCGTTAAACTAACCTTAGCAACACAGTTTGCTGATTTTGTACAAATCTGGGCTAATCTGACTTGTCCCACAAACTGTAACATGAAAATAAAAGGAGTTAACTCATTTTATAATGTCAGTATATCTAAAAAAATTTAGGATTTAACACAAATGCTCTTTTTGGATACCTTGCTAAAGGTATTCAGGCATTTACCACAACAGATATAAAAAAAATTATCAGAAGGCTTAAAGAAAAGTAGAAGTCCAGAATTTTGGTTCCACTCTCCAGACTCATTCATTATCACACATTAACAAATGGTGCTGCTACTGTTCTTTAAGACTGATTAGCTCATGAAATCTGGGCAAGGCCTCTGAGAACTATTTTCCTGGTATCTGTTGCTTTGAGACATCAATTTAACCTGAGTCATCTTAAATGCCTTTTATAGACATATTAAACGATAAAGAAGGAAAAAATATAATGGGAGGTGCTATGATTAAAATTGTGGAACAAGAAGTCAGACTACCTGGTTCCACAAATCACCAACTAGGACAAGTTTCTTAACTTCCTAAAACTCAGTATGCTCATGTATAACACGGGAATAAGCAACAGTTCCCACCTCACAGAAATGATGTGAGATGTGTTCTAATCTTTAGTGGCTGGCACATAGTAAAAAGATCAATAAATTAAAGCTTAAAAAATTATACCCGCAAGAAAATTCAAGAATATCCTGTGTGAATTTACTGCTTTTTTTTTGGCGGTGGGGGGAGTGCTGGAAAGGACAACATAGAAAGTTAACTAGCTAGCTAATGCTATCTCCTTCACTGACAGTGATACACAGTGAAAGAATGGCTCATCAGCACATTCTATTTCTCTAGTATTACCCAAAGGTTAATCAACAAATTCC
Source organism: Macrotus californicus (assembly GCA_007922815.1). Taxonomy (NCBI): domain Eukaryota; kingdom Metazoa; phylum Chordata; class Mammalia; order Chiroptera; family Phyllostomidae; genus Macrotus; species Macrotus californicus. The sequence goes on from VMDR010006631.1 coordinate 16,765, forward strand.
TGTTCAGAGGGAGAAGTACTAAGACAGCATAATTACTCTTGATGCTATTTTGCAAGGAGACTGACTCATTGTGAGAGCAAATGGGAACCCTACAACCAGTCTGAACATTCAAACAATTTCATCAGTTGCTGCTGGGCATGGCGAAGTGGTAAGAAGAAATAAGGCCCTGGGGGAAGTAGGGTTACTAGGGTTAGGAAAAACAAACTTAAATAAGTGGTTGAATCTTGCTGCACACGAATAACAGGTGATATTAAAAAATTATTATGTAGTATAAGAACAGCATTTTGGCTGTATAAGCAAATGCCCTCAGTTTTTTGAAATGCATGTGGAAGTATTTAGGAAAGAAACATCATAATATCTCCCACTTCCAAATTGTTCAAAAAACTAATAAATAAACTTCACACTATACAGAATGGTAAAACTTTAACAATTTAGGTGGTAGGTGATCATTTTACTTCTCTTAACTTTTTTGTATATTTAAAACTGTACATTGTACATTAAAAAAAAAAAAGGCTGGAAGAGAGAAAATATCTTGCCACAATATAGTCAGTACATTATGTTTGAAAAGCTGACTTGGTATTTTTTAAAAATCAAATGCCAGGCTTTTAAAGATGCCAGTTTATGCTATCCCAATTAAAAATATAAAGTAAGAGCCTGCTTTTCAACTCTTTTGTAAATATTTGAAGTCTCTTTATAAGTATTCTCTCTCAATTCCGTGTAGCCAGATCCTTTCTGGTCCTTTACTTCCACATTACACCCTTTATGTAGTTTACGATGTTTCACACTTTCTAGGAATCAGATTTCCCAAAGCTTACCACTAAAGTCCTCCGTGCTATCAGCAGCTTCCGGCTGCCTACCATGAAAGAGTCCTAACTCTGGAATGACACTAAGGGATGTCACCTGGAAGAGGATGGTGGCCTCTAGCAGAACTGAATAACATGCTACTAGGCTGTAATACAGTCTCTCCAGTAGCTCTCCAAAGCAGCTCAGAATTAGTGAACTAGTATGTGTAGGGTCACCCACGGTAAAACTGGGAAGTAGGCAGCGCTGTCTCCACCACTTGCCCCTCCACTGACAGCTTAGGACCCTCCAATTCTAAACCTTTCCCCATCTCTGTTGTTCCTTTACTCACATTTAATTCTAAGCTGTGAGTCAACTAAGTAAATTAATCCTAATTAAATATGTTTAGCTAACTGGTCTTTGAAGAAATGGTTAGAATTTCTGTCTCTTAGTGGCCTCCTCAAATCACATCATGGCCACCAATTCTAATATATATTACTTACATACATATTCTGAAGGACTCACCTATACATAAGTCTTTATTTGAAGTTCCTATAAAATCAAGTCCACTTTGCAGTAAGTTCAAATGTCAGCCATTGACTGATTATGCTTACTTCTTTCTCCATGACTATTCCAGGAGATTCATTTAAAATACGTCAAATGTCATGGCTTGGTTGAATGTCGGCTAGTGAATCGAAAGATTGCTGGTTCGATTCCCGGTCAGGGCACATGCTTGGGTTGCAGGTTCGGTCCCCCATCAGGGCACGCACAAGAGGCAGTCTATCAATATTTTTCTCCCTCTCTTTCTCCCTCCGTTCCCCTAGCTCTAAAATAAATAAATACTTAAAAACATATGCCAACAGAAAAGTGCCTAAATAAATGTATAGGTCACTGTTCAAGTGGGTATTTATTGTCCTCCATACTTTAACCAAAACTCATGGTGAATTCTGAGGGACACACACACACATAAAAGAAACTTAGCTCAGTATTAAGAATGCTTATTCTGCCCTGGCTGGTGCGGCTCAGTGGATTGAGCACCAGCCTGTGAATCAAAGGGTCACCAGTTCAATTCCCAGTCAGGGCACATGCCTGTGTTATGGGCCAGGTCCCCAGTGGGGGCCAAGTGAGAGGCAACCACATATCGATGTTTCTCTCCCTTTCTTTCTCCCTCCCTTCCCCTCGGTCTAAAAATAAATAAATAAAATCTTAAAAAAAAAAAAAAAAGAATGCTTATTCTATTTTGGTTCTCTTAAGAGATGATCGAAATCACCCTAAGAACGACTTCAAGTGCCCTTGCCAAACCTAATTTTGCCAATTTTCCATTCTGCACTCAATGCTTCTGAAATTAAAGACAACAAATTCATTTACTAAAACGCTTATGTGACTTAGTGAGTATTCCTAGTAGCCTAAGCAAACATTAAAGATAACTATGGAGCGGTTTTATAAATTATTAATAAAGAACTTTGTCCTAGTAAAGAGACAAGCACTTACAAAATTAAGAAACTATTCGTGGATAAAAGGATGCGTTTTGTGAGCAGTGTGCGCACCAGCGGCTCAGTGACTATGCTGTCTTTCACTGTGATGTGAGTGGACTGAATGAAGCGGCTGAGTTTGGCATGCTCTGACATCCAGCCAGTCTAAACTCAGATCCTAGAGACGGAGGCCACACTGAAACGGGCATACACGTACTTCTCTCAGTTTGCTCTCCAAAACATACAGACCCTGGTGTCCCTTGTGACTATGACAAGATACCAGTGAAGAAGAGTCCATTCTAACTAAGGGATGGGTACCATTATGCCTGAAAAGAAGTGTTGTAAAAAGTAAAAATAAAGTCAAAAGAAACCTTCACTGTTTGCTGTCAATCTCTAAATGCTAACCTCTCCTTTGTATCATCCCCCGACTTAAATAAGACTAGTGATGCAGTGACACAACACTCAGCACACAGTACTCACAGCCCCTCTTGTATGACTATCTCGTGCTGCAGTGGACAGCACACTCATCTCTGAGAGGCAATTATTGTGAATATCACTCATCTTGCTTGTATACTATTTGGTGTAGTTATTCCCTTAATTCATTTTGTTAAGTATAGTCTCCCCTCCCCGACACAATAAGACAATTAGACTTCAGAGGTGACCTCACCTCTTTGCATGGTAACTGCTTTCTCTCTCCTTCTAGGTCAGAGGTGTCAAACTCATTTTCACCAGGGGCCACATTAGCCTTGCCGTTGCCTTCAAAGGGCCAAATGTAGAGCTCCTTGCCCCTGGTTAAGGTGTAGTTACATTTATACAGTCCTAAAACTACATTCGGTCCTTTGAAGGCAACCGAGAGGCTGATGCGGCCCCTGATGAAAATGAGCCTGACACTCCTGTTCTAGGCAAATACCCCCCAACCCCCGCTAAGCTGCTGCTAATATTAAAATTAAAAGTTTTTGCCATCTTCTGCTTCTGAATCATAAGTGCAGGTTATTGTTTAATTATGGCAATCATAAAGCCAATGCAAATAAATGAAGACTGTAAAATCCCCTTCCTATTTGTCTAGCACCATTAGTTAAATTTGAGAAATTTAATAGAATTATGTAGTTATTTCAGCTAGGAACTCCAAGAATGTACCTAGCTGTGATAGAGGGATTATTAGCAACATCTGAGCTTGGCGTGGTGTAACACAGTGCCTTCATCAAATTAAATGATATGGGCAGCCAAGCATTGTGGCAAGATGACCAGCTTTGAAGTTACACACAGATCTAGGTGATAAATCAACTTCTGATCCTTTCCAGTTGTGCGATCTTGGAGAAGTAAATGTTTCTAAGCCTAGGTTCCTTCAAATGTAAAATGCAAATAGTTAGTACCTACTTGTCAAAGTTGTGAGATTATCAAGATAAACTGTTGCCTAGCACAGTCACCTTTGAAGGCACTCAAAATAAATTACACTATTATTAGTAATTACAATTATGTTCAGTGGACAGAATTTTTACATTTATTTAGCAACCAACATAAATCAACCTTCTAGGTACTGTGCACAAATAAGAAACAGACTGTACTTGAAAGAGTGAAAAGTGGACTTTGGGGAATGAAAAGATTGAACTGAAATTACTACATTTTATACTAGAGTCTGAGATTTAATCTCAGGACTTTGCAAAAGTTGGTTTTAAAAAAATTTTTTTAAGTAGTTTATTGGTGAGAGAGAGAAAGAGAGACCAAGACCCACAGCCTAGGTACGGGCCCTGACCTGGAATGGAAACGCCAACCTTTTGCTGTATGAGAGGACTGGCCAGGGCAAAGCTTGGAGATTTGTAAAACTCAAAGGGATAGATAATTCAGATGTCAGATGATACAGTATTAAACATAATATCAAAATATTCACAGGCAGCAGTAGGTACACCCTTATCTCACTGAAACTTGAAAATAAACTTGTTTTTTTTTTTTTTTTAAGTAACTTAACAAAATGGCACACTAAGCCTGCTCTGAGAAATAACCAAACCACTTCCATTCTCACAATGTTTGGTTCCTGCTCCCCAGAGAAGAAGAAACAATGTTAACACTTGATCTGTTGCCAAAGACAGGTTTTTGGCCACAAGACCTTGGTTGGTAAAAGTTTCTCTAGAGATGGGTTCTAAGAGTCTGAAGTAAAAACTATTTACTAGTTTTTACTAAAAACTAGTAGAGAATCCATTTTTCACTCTAAAAAGGGAGTTAGAGAATACAGAAACCTCAGGTCTTAAATCCTAACAAGCAGCATTATTATTTTTTTAAAGTTAAGATGTATTCTGTTTTGGTTTGCTATTTTAAGACTGTTCAACAACCCCCTGGCCAGGTAGCTCAGTTGGTGTCTTGTTGATACACCAAGGTTGCAGGTTCCATCCCTGGTCAGGGCACAAACAAGAAGCAATCAATGAATGCATAAATAAGTGGAACAACAAAACCGATCTCTCTCTCTCTGAAATCAATAATAATAATAATAATAACAACAACAGACTTCAATAAGAAGGCTGGGCAATGGGACTACAGCAATCAGTGAACAGATAAGGAACAACTTTTACAAAGATTTCTCTAGAAGAGAAAGACTGAGAAACAAGAAAATAAATAAGATACTTTTAGGCAGTCTACACGCTATTCCAAAAATAAAGGTAATGGGTTAGACTATGAATAAAGGTACCATTAGATAAATGGGCCTAGAAGAACTGATGGCTGAATGATGAATAAGCAAGGTACTAGGGAGCAGCAACTTGGCTGAGGGGGGAGCAAGTGCACAAACTCTGAGACAGGACCAGACAGAAGGCTTGTGTGGCTGGTATATGAATGTGGAACAGTGGTTAAAATCAGTTAAATAGGCAGTCATAATATGTAGGTCAGATATGTAGGGCTGTTTGGCTTTGGTAAAGTAATTTGCATTTTATCTTAATTTGGTGAGTCATTAGAGTATTTTAAGCAGAGAAATTAGCGACATTAAGACTATAATTGAAACCTAAAGATGTTGGTTTTTGTAACAGTTCACAGGCTCATAGAAAGCTGTTCAAAGTTCCTGAAAAATGCATGGAGGAAGTTTAAAAGTTAAATTAAAACATACATTCTCTAGGCCCTGGCCCAGTGGCTCAGTTGGTTGGAGCATCATTCCATACACTAAAAGGGTGCATCTTTGATCCCTGGTTGGGGCATGTAATCAAGGCAACTGATCGATATTTCTTTTTCACATGTTTTTCTACCCCCTCACCCCCATCAATAAACAGCCTTGGGTGAGGATTATACACACACACACACACTCTCTCTCTCTCTCTCTCTCCCCCCCCCCCCCCCCCCCCCCCCCCTCTCTCTGGGATTCAGTCCTTTTTGACCTGTTTCTCTTCTTTGGTTCCCTAATCCAGTCAGTTAAGATAGTCCTGCCAATTTTCACTTCATAATGTTCATTAATTTTTTTCCTTTTGCCAAGCATCCTACTTTAAACTCTGTTCCATCTCTCGTTCTTTTCCTCCCCCTTTTTTCTTAGCACGTGTTTGTGTGTATGAATGCACAAGGTGGGTAGAAAACTGAAGAGATTACCCTGTAGAGGTCCCTGAGTTTTCTATGTGAATCTCAATAATGACTAGGAAAGAGTATATCATTTCCAGGAAAGAAAATAAGAGATTTACTGGGTAAGAGAGTAATATGAACAAGGAATAAACTCTGGAATAGCATCTGATGGGTTGCAGAAAGCCAAAGGATCCTTTGTTGAAAAAAATAAAGCAAACGACTAGGTAGACAAGGGGTGGGCTGAATGAAAACGTGGTCACTCTAGATGCAGGACAGAGTGCAGCAGCTCATTTGGTGCAGGATACAGCTACACTACGCGTGGGCTTATTTTCTCTACTCTCATCAAAATTTTATTCTCCTTAAAAGGCCTAGTTAAAAAACTATGTCCTTTTACAGGCTTTCTATGACCCTTCCAAGCCAGAATTATCTTTCTCCTTTATGGTCTCATATTTGAACTTTTATTTAGCTCACTTTATTCTCTCTTATATTTATTACACTGTTACTCTGATGGATACAATTATTCACTTTGCTTACCTCACAAAGGGGTGAACAGAAGAGAAAGCTAGAATGCTAAATGAGCTTACACAAATTCACATATTCAGTTAATATCTACTGAGCAACTACTGTGTGCCAGACACAAAACAGATGTGGTCTGTGTTCCATATAAATATCCTTGGACGTGGTGGAGAATGTTAGCAGTTATTGATGTATGTAGCTGATCCTTGAAAAATGTGGGGGTTAGGGATGTTGACCCCTGCACAGTTGAAAATCACATATAACTTTTGACTCTTCCAAAACTTAATTACAGTCATCCCCGAAATTCTCTAGGAGGCCATGTCATTTTTTAATCTCCCCGCAACAATGGCCACTGCACCTGGTACACAGCAGGTGATAAATAATGTCAGTATTGGGAATACTTCACATAAAGGTGGCTCTTCTAGTGCTCTGCTGCAGGGCCCCTTTTAAAGGTCCTGCCTTGGCCACCAGTGGTCTCTTTGCTACAGATTCCAGGGCTGCAGCTAGCCATCCCTTCCACTTGGTTGTTGCCACTCAGCCACTTTTAATCCTTGGGGTTCTCCTCCACCCCATCCCCAGCTGACTTTTTATCTCCAGGACTAGAATCTCACTGTCATCATCTCCTTTTGATTCCACCTTTAAGCCAAGCTATCTTTTCTTTCCAAACAGATGTTGCAATTAAGGCAGAATAATAAGCACTCCTTTGACTTAATTGAAAATTTTACATCTTTGAGGCTCCACATTAAAATAGTTCACAAGGTTAGGGCCCACCCTGGGAATTATTTCCTCTCTGGGCACTTCTTCATTTTCCAGTTAAAGCAAAAGTGGTGAATTTAACTGCAAGTGCATGAATTCCTTCCAGCCCTAAAAAGGTCACTTAGTACAACTGCTTGATTTCAGACTCAGGGATGGAAATTAAATGAAATCGAAAAACCTTAACTTTTGGGGTCAAGGTCTAGATGAAAGACTTGCTGACTAAAAGGGAATGGTGACAGTAAACAAAACACCAAATAAAATAAGATAATAAAAGTGTTTTAGAGTTTCAACGCTATACAAAGGAATCTGTAGAATAAAACTCTGAAATAAGCCGCAATAATTTAGCTCAAATACCAACATTTTCCCACATAGCAGTCAATTTAAGTTTTCTATTTGAACTATAAGTGTGTGCTGGACAACAAATATTTACTGAGCAGTTACTACGTGCGAGTCAAGGAGGATATGACGATGTGATGCTAGCAGAAGAATAACTTGTGCCAGTCAAACAGCTAGGTGATGGTGATACAGGGCGGGGAAGTACAGGAGTCTATGGGAACATAACAAAGGAGCATCTAATCCAGCTCTGGGCCAGCAAAGACTTCCCAGAAGTGAAATCTCAACTGAGATCAGATAAATGAATATGAACCAGACAACAACCACAACAACATTTATATAATGCTTAATTGCCAAGTACCACTTTAAGAGTATTCCATATATTTACCCATGAATTCTCCCAATGACCCCATAAAGAAGGAACTATTATTATTACCTATCTTGTATACATGAAGAAATTGAGGCTTTAAGAGATTAAGTAAATTGCCAAAGTCACACAGCTAAGAAGAGGCAGAATAAGAATGAAAATCCAGGCATCTAGAGGCTCTGCTTCTCTCTCTCTCTCTCAAGGTTAAGAGGTGAGGGGTAAGGGTGGAAAGACATGGTAAGAGAAGAAATGAAAGTGTGATAGGCAGAGAAATGTATGCATTAAAACTTTGAAAAAAGATACAGCAAGAATTGAAGGAAGTTCAATATGGTGGGCTCTTGGGAGAGGTTAAGAATGGAAATTTAAAAGAAATCAGATTAAACTTGGGCACCTTAGATTAAGGTGACCATCAAGAGTTGTTAGTGTGTGTATTACAGCAGTAGTCTATTAAGTGATTTCTTGGTGTCTCTTCCTCTAAGATAATCTTTCCATATACCACTACCAGAATTCAACTTCCTAAAATAGTATTTCCATGATATCACTACCCTGTTCAAGAGTCTTTGGTAGTACTCCACTGACTATAAGATTCATTCAGAATTGTTGAGTCTTCACAAAATGACCTCCGCTTCCCTTCTCAACCTTATTTTTGGATTTCCACCAAACTCAAGTATAAATTTCAGCCCCATATAAAATTTTTTTTTGCCCTTGGAACAAAACATCATTACTGAATAAAAATTTAGAAGACCCCGGCCACCTAGCTCAGTTTGTCAGAATGTTGTCTTGATACGCCAAGGTTGCGAGTCTGTCAGGGCACGTACAAAAATCAAACAATGAGTGCACAAATAAGTAGGACAACAAATCGATGTTTCTCTCTCTCTTTCCCCTACCTGTTCCCCTCACTCTCTAAAATCAATAAATAAAAATTTAAATACATATTTTTTAATTTAGAAGAATTATTTTAACACTTTGTGTAACACTTCAACCTACGTACAATACACTTAACATCCTTACCAGTTTCACAGTTTTGAGTGGACACACACCGAGGGAGGGCAGTGAGTTAGTGCGAACAGAACCAGCACCTTAATATTTCTCAATGCTTTTTGCACGTATAAAAAATGTTTGACCACTGGCTAACGAACAGTGTAAAGAACCCCATTTCAGGTTTCAGTGACAGGTATTTTAGCATTCTGGATAATACCTGACATACCAAATGTCAAAATCTCAAATGAATGAATCTGGACTATCCCCAAGAGCCACAATATCATTCCTACCAAAAATGTCAGTAAAAGGAACTAAATTTAATGGCTAAGATAAAAAAAACCTACTGTATGACTTATTTATTGTAAATTGCATTAAATCCTTTTTCAAATCAGAGAGGCTAGAAATAATAATTAAAAAATTCTCTCAAGTGGTGAATAACTTTAAATACACACTAAATCTGGTCAATACAAAAAAATCTCAATTATCTACACTGCTATTATGCTAAAGACTAGTAGTGTTAAGTATTAGTGGCTAGGAGAGAAGGTCAAAATTTTCTATGTTAAATTTTTAGTTAAGTTTGAAAAATTGACCCTTTAACTCTCTGTAAAAAATAGTATTTGGCTCTGGCAGGTGTGGCTCAGTGGACTGAGTGCTGGCCTGAGAACCAAGGGGTCACTGGTTCAATTCCCAGTCAGGGCACATGCCTAGGTTGTGGGCTAGGTCCCCAGTTGGGGGCGTGTGAGAGGCAACCACACGTTGATGCTTCTCTCCCTCTCTTTCTCCTCTTCCCCGCTCTCTAAAAGTAAATAAATAAAATCTTAAAAAAATATAAAATAATTTAAAATATTTCTGGAGTTCCAGCCAAGATGGAGGTGTAAGTAGATATGCTTCCCCTCCTTGCACAACCAAAGAAGAAAACCAATTTAAATGCAAAGACTACCAGAACTGCCAGGAAATTGAACTGTATTGAAGTCGAACAACGAAGGAAATAAAAAAGAAGTACTCATGCAGGCTGGTGGGAGGGGAGGAGACAGGCAGCCAGGGCAGAGAGGACGTGGGGCGAGGCAGCAGCCGCTGGTGGACTGGGCAGGCGAGGTGGTGGCTGGTGGACCAGGTAGTACCACATTCGTGTGAAGATAAACTGGGAGGAACAACTGGGGAGCGAGACAGAGTGTGCTACCCAGGGTTCCAGCGTTGGAAAAATAAAGCCTCAGAACCTCTGGATGTAAAAACCTGTGGGGGTTGTGACAGCAGGAGAAACTGCCAGTCTCTTGAAAGCAGGATGAGAGCACAGAAAGTGGTATTGTTCCCTCTCAGACCCCTCCCCCACATACAGGGCCACAACACAGCAAAGTGAATAACTCTGCCCTAGAGAATACCTAAATTTGCCCCCTTAAAATGTAACAGGTGCACTGAGGCAAAGAAATATGGTCTAAATGAAAGAAGAGATCAAAACTCCAGAAAAAGAACTAAGTGACAAAGAAACAGCCAACCTATCAGATGCAGAGTTCAAAACACTGGTAATCAGGATGCTCACAGAAATGACTAAGGATGGCCACGAAATAAAGGAAGAAGTGAACGCAAAACAAAGTGAAATAAAGAAAAATACACAGTGAAGGGAAGGAAACCAGGACTCAAATCAACGGTGTGGACCAGAAGGAAGAAAGAAACAGTCATCCAGAACAGGATGAAGAAACTAGAATCCAAAAAAAATGAGGAGAGGCTTAGGAACCTCCAGGACAACTTTAAATGTTCCAATATCCGAATCATAGGGGTACCAGAAGGAGAAGACAAAGAGCAAGAAATTGAAAACTTATTTGAACAAACAATGAAAGAAAACTACTCCAATGTGGCAAAGGAAGTAGACATACAAGTCCAGGAAGCTCAGAGAGTCCCAAAGAAATTGGCACTCCAAGAAATCCAAGAGGAAACACACTAAGACACATCATAATTACATTACCCAAATGAAAGATAAGGAGAGAATCTTAAAAGCAGCAAGAGAAAAGGAGACAGTTACCTACAAAGGAATTACAATAAGACTATCAGCTGATTTCTCAAAAGCAAAACAAAAACAAAAAACAGACAATAAATGTTGGAGAGGATATGGAGAAACTGGAACCCTTTGCACTGTTGGCATGAACTTTAGTTGAATTCTGATAATCTACTACCATTGGACAAGCTGCACTGTTGGTATAGGAATATAAAAAATGATGTAGCCACTAAGAAAAACAATATGGCAATTTCACAAAAAATTAAACATAAAATTACCGTATCAGCCGGCTGGGACTCAAGCTAATACTTGCACACAAATATTCATAGCAGCATTATTCACAGCAGCCAAAAGGGGGAAGCAACCCAGTGCTCATCAAAATATGAATGGATAAACAAAGTGTGCTATATACACACAATAAAATATTATTCAACCTTAAAAAGGAAGTAATTCTGATACATGGTTCAACATGAATGGACCTTCAGGACATTATGCTAAGTATAATAGGCCAGTTACAAAAAGACAAATACTGTATGATTCTACTTTTATGAGGTACCTAGAGCAGTCAGATTCATAGAGACAGAAAGCAGAATCACAGTTGCCAAAGGCAGGGAAGAAGGGAATAGGAAACTGTTTAATGGATATGGTTTCAGTTTTGCAAGATGAAAAGGGTTCTGGAGATTGCTTGCACAACAATGTGAACATATTGATACTCCGCATATTCTATTTATCAGTAATCTGTACACTGAAAAATGGTTAAGATGATAAATTTTGTGTTATATATGTTTTACTAGATTTTTTTAAAGTTAAAAAAAAAAAAGCCCAGAATGACTCTGGAACCAGATTACCTGACTTTGAATCTTGGCTCTACTTCCTAGCTATATAACTAGTCTGTACCCCACTTCCTCAGCCATAGATAAGATGACATAAAAGTACCTACATTATTAACTTGTGATAATTGAATTAGTATATATATGCGAACTTCTCACAACAGTATTAGCACACAGTGAGTCCTATTGTAAGCATTTGTTATTTATTAGAGTCACCATTTTTAAAACATAATTTAATGTGGACTTCAGGCCTGCAAAACTGAGTTTTTCCCATGCAAAACTGTATAAAACAACTCATGTGCTTGTATTCAGGGTTTTCAGGTAAACTCCTGATACAAAGCGGCACTAACACACAAACTAAGGAAAGGTTTCCATAATACCTTATTTTCTCAAAGACTTCACTTTCTTTTTTTAGATTTAATCTTTATTGTATTTTTTTTCCATTACCATTTAGTCCCCTTATACCTCCCTCCTCCCAGCAATCACCACACTGTTGTCCATGTCCATGAGTCCTTTTTCCTTTTTGTCCCATCCCTCCACCCCCAACCTCCCCCTGCACTAGCTGTCACCCTGCTCTCTGTCTATGAATTTGTCCCCATTTTCTTGTTAGTTCACTTTGTTCACTAAATTCCACATGAGTGAAATCATACAGTATTTGTCTTTCTCTGACTGGTTTATTTCACTTAGCAAAATGTTCTCCAGGTCCATCCATACTGTTGCAAAGGGTAAAATTTTCTTTTTCTTTACAGCCGAGTAGTATCCCATTGTGTAAATGTCCCATAGTTGTATTATCCACTCATCTACTAATGGACACTTGGGTTGCTTCCATATCTTGGCACTGTAAATAATGCTGCAGTGAACATAGGGGTGCTTATGTTCTTTCAAGTCAGTGTTTTGGGTTCTGAGATGTGAGATCGCTGGGTCAAAAGGCAGATTCATTTTTAATTTTTTGAGGTATCTTCATACTGCTTTCCACAGTGGCTGCACCAGTCTGCATTCCCACCAACAGCGTAAAAACAAGGTTCCCCTTTCTCCACATCCTTGCCAGCACTTGTTGTTTGTTGATTTATTGATGATGGCCGTTCTGACAGATATGAGATATTATCCTCATTGTGGTTTTAGTTTGCATTTCTCTCTTGATTAGTGACATTGAGCATCTTTTCCTGAGTCTATTGGCTATCTGTATGTCCTCTTTGGAGAAGTGTCTATTCAGGTCCTTTTCCTATTTTTTAATTGCGTTTCTGTGAGGTTTTTTTGGTGTTGAGTTTTATAAGTTACAAATTTTGGACATTAACCCCTTATTAGATGTATTGGTGAATATGTTCTCCCATTCTGTGGGTCGTCTTTTCACTTTGTTGATGATTTCCTTTGTTGTGCAAAAACTTTTTAGTTTAATGTAGTCCCATTTGTTTATTTTTCTTTTGTTTCCCTTGCCTGGGGAGATGTATCTGATAAAATACTGGTATAGGTAATGTCTAAGATTTTGCTGCCTATGTTTTCTCCTAGGATTGTTAATGTTTTTGGGTCTAACATTTAATTTAAGTCTTTGATCCATTTTGAATTTATTCTTGTGTGTGGTGTAAGAAGGCGGTCTAGCTTCATTTTTCTGCATGTATCTGCCCAATTTTCCCAATACCATTTATTGAAGAAACTGTCTTTAGCCCATTGTATGTGCTTGTTTCCTCTGTCGAATATTGACTATAAAGCTGTGAGATTATTTCTGGGCTCTCTATTCTGTTCCATTGGTCTATGTGTCTGTTTTTATGCCAGCACCATGCTGTTGTGATTACTATGGCCTTACAGTTTCAACTAGGTAGCGTGATTCCTCCAACTTTGTTCTTTTTTCCCAGGAACACTGTTGCTATGCAGTGTCTTTTGTGGTTCCATACAGATTTCGAAATATTTGTTCTAATTCTGTGAAATACGTCATTGGAATTTTGATAGGAATTGCGATTTGCGATGCATCTATAGATTGCTTTGGGTAGTATGGATATTTTAATGATGCTGATCCTTCTATCCATGAACCCAAAACTTCATTTTCAATTTTGAATATTTCATCTCAAGTAGTTTGTTTCAGTAGATGTTCTAAAAAATTTTTTTCATGGATTTAACCAGTACTGTTAACTGGGCACGTTAACTAATGTCTGTTGATTCACCAGTCTGTAATGAAAAGCACCGGATTTAACAGCCATCTGGTATAGCGTTGTTTCTGTGACAGCTTGTGTTTTACAATGTCCGTAAGTAGAATATTACTCAAAAGTGGCACCTTTTTACTTCCTTTTCTTCACTGATCTCAAACATAATATTAACCATTTCTAAGCAAGATGGTAAAATGAACAATTCTGTAATTGTGTAAGGCTATGACCCTTGTTTCTTATACTGCATTTGTAGATGTTGGAGAAATTAAATGTTTTTCTGTGAAAATGGAATGTTTTGTGGTAAGGGGTCAGTGTAGTTTGCTTGGAACTATTTCTCCTGAAGATTCTTCCTTGCAAATAGGACAGTTAGGTTGGAGAAGCAAATCAGTGGGGAATATATATCTAAACTTGAAATCATGCTCATCAGAGGATCATCATTGACTGAATAATTATAAATTACCTTTTTTTCCTGCTACTTGGTTTGTAAGGTGACTCTGATGACTTTCCAGCTTTAATCTAGTAGTCTGTAAGGGTCTTATAAACACGTAAGAGTCTATACACCCCTACTCCCCTTCTCTACCTCATTTTTCTTCAAAGCCCTATTTGCTCTAAATAGATTTTAATGCTTAATATTTATTGTGTATTTCTCCCACTAGAATGTAATCAAAATGGATTTTTAAAACTGTTTTGTTCACTGGTGTATCCCAAGTACCAAAACAGTGCCTGCTACCTGGTGGACATGTACCCACTAAATATTTGTCCAATCAGTGGATTGGTAAACAGCCTTACAAATGGCCACAGGTAATTCTGTTATCCTCAGATATAACCTGGTTTTAGGAAGTGCTTCTTTTGGGCCTGAGCCAAATTTTATTGTTCTTCAGAGCACAGGGCTTTCTTTTTAGATTTTCAAAAGCCCAGAGGGTAAAACAGCCTTGTTTACCATCTGCCATACCAATTCTACATAAGATTATTACTGCAAATGTATTCATCCACTTCATATTCAATGTTTCCACTTCAATTATGTCATCCTAACATGACTGCAGAGGTCTATAAGGCTAAGGCTTTCAAATATCCAGCCAGAACACTAAACAAGCCAAATCCAGATTATGTGAATTCTACCCTTACTACACAAAGCTGAATAAGATAAGTGCGGTATTAACACCATGGTGGTCTACGTAAAAAATCCTAGGGAACCTAAAACAAACCAAAAAAAACCCTGCTAGAAATAAGAACTAAATGACTTTGCTATAAGGTCATATACAAAATTTAAGTGCATTTTTATATACTGGCAACAAATAAATGAAAAATGAACTTTTGTTAAATACCATTTACAACGGTATCTATAAAAAGAAGAAAAATTAAAATCACAATGAGATTTTTAAATTCACTAGGATATTATACTGAAAAAGACAAATAAGATCAGTTCTGGCAAGGATGTGCAGCACTTAGAACTCTCGTCAAGCTGCTGGTGAGAGTGTAACCACTTAGGAAAATAGTTTACTGATTTCTTATAAAGTTAAATATACTCTTACCATATGACACAGTAATTCCACTCTTAGGTATTTAACAAAAAGAAAATGAAATCCTACGTCCATAAACAAAATATATGGATATGAACAGCTTTATTTATAAAAGCCCACACTAGAAATCACCCAAATTCCTTTCATTGGTTGATAAATAAATTGTGGTAAATCCATACAATTAACTCAAGTACTCAACAAGAAAAGAAACAACTAATATACGCCACAATGTGGACAACTTTCAAAGAAATACTGAGAAAAAGAAGCTGGACCCCAGAAAGTACATATTGTATGGTTCCTTTTATACAAAATCATAGACTGGGCAAAATTACTGTATCGTGCTAGAGATCAGATGAGTGGTTGGTAGTGATGGACGGGAGGAGAAGGCAATGCAAGGAGACAGAAAGGTACTTTCTATGGAAATTAAAATATTCTGTATCTTGGATTGGGTTACTGGTTGAACAGAGGTATTCATTTGTCAAAAATCAATTTGACACTTAAAATGTATGATTCTTACTATATAGATATTACAATAAATTGATTTTTTAAAAATCTTGATTATCTGGATCTTCTCACCATACCAACCCTTATCCCCTCTTCCCTTTTATCAAGCATCTCTGGCTGAAAGTACCTCAAGCAGAGGCATAAAGGTGTCAAGAAAGAAGTGGGTTCCTAGTCTAATTTAATCATGATAAGTGGCCAGTCTTAACCTCTTTTAGCTGCTAATCAGAATGGCAAAAAACACAGGTACATAGTTCTTTCATTAAAGGAAAATCACAGCTTTCTGTAATTGTTCATGATCTGGGGACCACCTTGATATATGCGGCACCACACCTACAACCTGATGGGCCATCAGCAGAAGAGAAAGCAGACTGGCAATCTGGAAACTGAAAACCA
This sequence comes from Macrotus californicus, assembly GCA_007922815.1. Taxonomy (NCBI): domain Eukaryota; kingdom Metazoa; phylum Chordata; class Mammalia; order Chiroptera; family Phyllostomidae; genus Macrotus; species Macrotus californicus. The sequence continues at coordinate 32,876 of VMDR010006631.1, forward strand.
ATTGCCTTTTAACAAACAATGGATCCAACCTGTATTCCCAGCTCATGGCTTTCAGGCTAGACTAGTAAAAAGGGGGTTGTTTGCTGACCGCTTAGAGGATTTAGGAGAAGGGATTAGACCTGGCATTGCTGTTGAGAAAACTCTGGGCTAAGACTGACAGTGATCCAAGACCTTGGAAAGGGGTTCAGATGAGGCTATAGAAGAAAACAAGACTTCATAAAAAAAAAAAAAAAAGAATGCTGTCTGTTGTTTTTAATATAAAGGAAGAAAAACCAGCCTGAAAAGAGATAGCATCATTTGTCTGGTTGACAAAAATTACCTTAATTACTTTTGCATGAATCTGGATACCAAAAACCAGTGAACTGTATAAAGTATGAAGCATATCCAATTATATTCCAACAGGCCCGACAGTCCTTTCAAATTATATGATTTTGTTGGACTTTGGGTCTAATGAATATTACTTGGAATAAATGGGTCCAAAGCTCAAGCTGAAAACCTTTCTGCTCCATTTACTTTTTTTTTCTTTTTTGAATGAGATTCATTCAGGCAGTGAGCATTTATGGAGCAGCTACTTGGAACCAGGTCCTGTGTTAAGTAATACAGCACCTAAAATAAAAATGACACAACACTTGCCACCAACAAGATCTTACAGTCTAGGTGGAAAAGAGAGAATTAATTCATACAGAATTGTGTGTTAAATGCTATGACAGAATTCATTTGAGATCTTGGAGAATAAGGGCTTCCCAGAGTAAAATTCCTACTGATTCTTGAAATAGAACTAGAAGTTATTTGATCAAAAAACGGCAGAGAAAGAGTATATACAAAGGCACAATGATATAAAACAACAGGAGTTATGAAATCTGATGACATGCCTAGGAAACTGCGAGTACCTTAGTAGGGCTGAAATAAAAGAGGAGTGGTTGAAGATAAAGCTAGCAAAAGCAGACTAGAATGGGATTCTGAAGGCTGAGTATTAGGGGAAATAATTAAAATATTTTACATAGGAGTCATGCTGTCATTTTAGAAAGATAACCTGGCAGCAAAGTAGAGAAAGGTCTGAGATGCTAAATCAGAAGAAGCAGGTTGACCAATTGGGAAGTAACTGTGGTGAAGCAGGTAATAATACTAAGGTCCAACTAAAGCAGAGAAGTGGTGATGGAGAGGAGAGAGAATATTTTTAAGAGAATTCATTCACATGACAAAATTTCTGGAATAAGTGAAAAGGAGAGGGTCTGGGACAATCCTGTTTCAGCTTCAGCAATTGAGTGGATGACCCCTTACGCAATACCTATATATGAAATATCCATAGACAATCAGGGTTAGGCAGAAAGATAAGAATTATTTTAGACATGCTGATTTAAACATAATGAGTATTTGACTGTAGTACACAGAATCTTGAAAGGTGATGATATTTAAATCCTATTAAATATTATAGGGCTGAAGCTCCATTTGATGATAGGAGAAAATAACACAGAAATCTTAAGAAATTCCAGAAAGAGATGGTTTAAGTCTCATAGTTGAACCTGGAAGATGTTATTATTCCTGCCTCACTCTCTCACAATAACTACTTGCAGAACAAGTGTATTAAATTCAGGAAAAAATATATTTTTAGTTTTGCTCAAGAGGCCTATACATATTGTAAGGCAAGTTCAAAGTTTGAGAAAGACTGATTTTAAACCATTTTTTCCCCTACTCTCACACAGCATAAAAATATAGACACTGGGGAGCAGGTTCTAGACTCACCTATCTCAGAAGGACCCACTTACACTGAAGAGACTACATGTCTACTTTCAGTAAATAGTAGGACCTGAAAGGCAAGGGGAAGAGAAAAGGTTCCACCTGGACAACAATTCCCTTCACCTAAAATCAGTTGTCGTCCCAGTGCAATTCATTTACAATGCTCCACTCTGCCAGTTCTTTCCTTCCAGGGAAATGCAACTCTTCTCCACGTATCTTATTTGGTGGAGAAGAGGAAGGGGATGAAAATGGACTTCATTTTGCTGCTAGACTTGAGGTTTTTTATCTACATTTAAAAAACCGATCTGTTTTCATCAAGATTAATGACCTACTCTGGATCACCAAACACAAAGCTATCAACAACTGACAAAAAGAGTCTCCTCTTTTCACCAGCCCTTCCTCTCTCCAGCCTTTCAACCCTCACAAAGTTCCGCCTACTCCTCCTTTTCCAAGAAGAGATGCTCTGAGAAAGAGGATGAAGATGTGGGGAGAGGACAGAAAAATAATCTTTTTAAAAAATGTATTATAAGACATAGGAGAAATGCAGACCTAAACCAGCTGGCAATAAAAATCCTCAACTTTTCAGAAAAATTTTTAAAAAATTAAACTCTCTGGCCTCTGAGTATAGCCAAATTTACTAGTAAACTCTATAATAAACCAGTGTATGAACTAAAGCAAAAGTCTAAAATATTTTGGCAAAGACTCACCAAAACTTCTCCAAATTTTTAAATGACAAGATCTTAATATCTTGTTGTCATATGCTGACAGTCAAGTATCTTAGAGCTTAGAGATCTAAGAGTAGATCCCAACATACTGTTTCAACACCTCAACACTAGAAATTTCTGAAATTTAATTTATCTGAAAAATTTTAGTTAGGAGATAAACCTAACCAAAACACTACTCTAGAGTATGCATTTTCAATGAGGGGGTCCTCACCTGAAGGGGCAAATTAACCATAAGATATGATGATGGTTTGCGTTCTACCACAGGGAAAGAGTATAAGGAGATATACAGTGTACATCTGGTATTAAAATTTCATAAGGCAATTAGGGAGAAAATATCTAAAAAGACTCCTTAGGAAACAATAATGAAGAAAAAGACTGAGAAACACTATTCAAGATTAGGGGTCAACAAACCTTTTCTGTAAAGAACCAAACAGTAAATATTTTATACTCTGAAGGCTATCCAGTTTGCCACTATTCAACTCTGCCACTGTAACATGACAATAGCTACAGATGACATGTAAAGGAACAAATGTGGCTGTGTTTCCATAAAACTTTATTTGTGGACAATAAATTGTGAACTTCATAACATTTTACATCATAAAACATTCTTCTTTTGATGGTTTTCAACCTTTTACAAATGTAAAAATCAACCCAAACATCCATCAACTAACAAAAGGATATATAAAATATGGTATATCCATATGATGGAATATTATTTGGCAATAAAAAAGAATGAAGTATTGAGTCATGCTGTAATATGAATGACCATTAAAAACATGCTAAGTGGAAGAAGCTAGTCACAAAAGACCACATATTTATTGTATCACTCCATTTACATGAAATGAACAGAACAGAAAAATTAACAGAGACATTGGTAGATTAGTGGTTACTTTGAGCTGGAGTGGTGGAGGGAGCAGTGTTTGGGAGAAGTTGGAGGCTGATTGCTCAAGTGTACAGGTTCTTTTGGGGGCCATAAAAATGTTCTAAAATTAGATACTGATGAACTATTCAACTCTGTGAATATACTAAAAACCTTTGAAATGTATGCTTTAAATGGGTAAAATTTATGGCATGTAAATTATATCTCAATAAAACCATTTTAAAAAAACGGTTAAAACCATTCTTAGCCCATAGACTATACAAAAACAGGAGGTGGCCCTGGTCTGGTCTGCAGTCTGTGGCTTGCCAACCCTTGCTCTAGATATAACAGTTGAGCAAGCGTGATCTTAAGGGAAGAGAATATGAACTACCATCTTAGTAGTCAGAAACTCTAATCAAAAGAGCAAATATTCTTCATGGTCCTTTAGGAAAAGCAAATGCTACTCTGTAGGAAAAGCAATATGCTTTAAGAATTGCTGTAAAGGCTACCATGCACACTCAGTAAACCAAACCAGATACTCACACTTTAGAATGTATCAGAATCATTCTGGGGGAAGGAAGGGAATTGTTCAGAAAGATTGCTGGGCCTCAACCCCAGGATTTCTGAGATGGTGGGTCTGGGACGGAGATAAAAACCTGCATTTTTGACAGAATTCCATGTGATGGTGATGCTGCTGATCTGGGGACCACACTCAAACCCAGTGATCTAAATAACAGACTAGAGTGAAATATTTACTCTGGCAGTCATGCATGTATCAGATATAAACATTTAAGAAAAAGTGAAGATATACATTCTTTTATTTACTCCAGTGGGTCTTGATCTTTGGCGCTAAAGCAGTATAACAGATACTTCCTTTAATATGCAATGTGGCTGTATGTAGTCATGAAACCTCCACCTCCTTCCTTAAAACTGAAGCTGACTATTCATACACCATCGGAACACTAGGTATGTTTTTTTTTGGACACAGGTACATAGACAAAGCAGTTCATGTTTTCCAGAAGCTCACTACCATCATTTTCAAGAAAATCTAGCCCTGGTTGGTGTGGCTCAGTGGATTGAGTGCCAGCCTGCGAACCAAAGGGTTGCTGGTTCAATTCTCAGTCAGCGCACGTCTGGGTTGTGAGTTGGCTCCCCAGTTCAGGGTGCGCGAGAGGCAACCACACATTAATGTTTCTCTCACTCTCTTTCTCCCTCCCTCCCACTCTGTCTAAAAATAAATTTTAAAAATATTTCTTAAAAAAAAGTCTAGGCAGCAAAATGCAGTGAAGCAAAAGCAATCTAGGCCAATAAATCGCAACCCAATAGTGTTTACTTAGAGCACTTGACGTGACTATCTAACAAAAACAAGAACCTAGGGACACCCCTTGGAGCTGGGGAGTTCTGTCAAACACTGTACAGCTTTCCAGCTTCCTCACCACCATAAACTGACTTATTAAAAAGCATAACAGAATCATCCATGCAGAAGAATTCCAAATAATTTATGTAGACACTCTGATCTCAAGGAGAGAGAGCACTTGACTCCTCACCCCTTAAGTGTGGGCTGGGCACGATGACCTCCTCCCACAGAGCACAGTATCGAAAGATGGGGAACAGCTTAGCAGTATGAAAACCTGACTAATGCTATCTTATCCAGGTGATCAAGTTCAGCACCAACATGATAAATCATGTAAACAGTATGTATCTTTGATATAATGGGTGAAAATGTTACTTTACACCTGCGGTTCTTCTTCCCCAAACCCATGAACTGCATTCTAATCCCGAGGGAAACATCAGATAAATATCATTTGAAGGCATTCTACAAAATATTTGACCACAAACCTCAAAACTGTCAAGGTCATCAAAAACAAGGAAAATCTGAAAAACTGTCACAATGAAGAGGAATTTCAGGAGACATGATAACTAAATGTAATGCAGTCTCCTGGATGGGATCCTAGAACTGAAAAGGATATTTGGCAAAAACTAAGACAATCTGAATAAATATGGAAATTAGTTAATAATAACCTCTTATATTAGTTAAGTAATAGTAACAAATGTACCATACTAATTAGTAAGATATTAATAATGGGAGAATATGGGGGTGGGATATATGAGAACTCTGTATTATTGTCTCAAATTTTCTGTAAATCTAAAACTATTGAAAAAATAAAATCTATTGAAAAAAAAAAAGGCACGACACCACAATTCCAGGCCAGAGTTAGTGGAGTGTCAGAAACCACCAGATCCCAGAACAAATCACATCAGGACCAAGGTGTCTTAAGTCTTTTCACCCAACTAGAACAAGCATACATGCAGACCAGCTATGCAATACTTACTGCCCACGATAACACTGAGCCAAAGAAAACTCTCCATCCTCTCAACTCCTTTCAAAGAGCACTTAAAGAATTCATTAAATATTTTTAAAACAACTATTGAGCCCAATTACATGCCAGATAATGGAGATGAAGAGATGAATACATGTCTGTCTTCATCAAACAGCTCATAGATAAGGATGGGGGAGGTTGGTAATCAGATGTAAAAACAAACATTAGGACAGAGTAAGACAAATCGGTGCTACAATAAAGTCTACAAAATAATCATGGGAGCAGGGCTTAGGAGAGCTGACAGAAAAATAAATTACTGGTTATCAACAGATTTTAGGAAGCATGAGTTTCAAAAATTTATTCATAGATCAGCTATTTTTAAAGTTTAAAAAGAGAGAGAGAGAAAGAACAGCTAAAATCTTCCTGCCCCTTAAAAAATGTTGATAGCCTTCAGGGAATTTGAAAACAAGAAATTCTGCAAAAATAAATGTCTACAAAGTTTTCACAGGCAGACCTGTAACAATCCTATGTATATACCCAGTCACGAGGATTATTAAGAGTGAAGGCACACCCTTTTCTGGCCTACTTAAATACATAACCCTAACATCCCCCTTCCTTTTTTCCTTTAGGTTTTTTTGCTCAGTATGAGGCAGGGACATCTAAATATTATTAAAAGTTCTCGGTGACAATAATTAACAATTACATTTTCCTGACTGGCATGTACCTTTCCAGATATTTCTTCTTTCTATCCAAATTCTACCCATTATTTGACTCCTAATATGCCCAATACATTCATTCAATAAACCTGTTTCCAAAAACTCTTCCACTGATTTTTCCTTTCTTTAAACCACGTGTAATCTGTTATGTAAGTTATCACATTTCTGTGTATTATAGATCTAATATTTCATGAGTCTTGTCTCTGAACAAGATGTGCATTTCTTGCATTGAAACAGCTGAACAAACCAATATCTGGGCAGTGAGGCAGCTGCTTCCTCCTTCATTTCTTTGGGTTACTAGAGCAACTTGTCAGTAGATTTAAAAAAAAAGACCATCTTTTGAATTACTTAAGTCTTTCCAAGGCATGTGCTGGTACAACATTTAATATGTACTGTGGTTTCTACTCTCATAATTCAACTACTTCCTAAATTACTCATGGTTCATGGCTGCTTACAGAAACTGAACTCTGGCTGATTTAAGCAAAAGATGAAAGGTTAGTGGGTAACTCATAAAACTCCCAGGAAATCTGGAGAATTAGGCTTAGAAAACAAGCAGGCACAGAAAGAGACACAATCAGAACCATTAACAAAATCATGCCACACTATCAGTCCGATGACATGGTTGCCTTCATCATTGAACCCCTGATGCCATTGATACAGTATGGTGCTGTCACCACCACCACTGTAAACAGTATTCCACTGTCCCTTGACATGAGGAACTGACTGAAAATATTAGAGGTGAAATTCAGGTAAAGGTCTCAAACCCTCATTGCTAAGAGAGCTAGTAAAGTAAGAATCTGGTGTTTTCTGATTTTACAGACACTAGACTTACATGGTGAGGAACTGCCCTGAAAGGCAGAGGCTCTGGTAGTTGTTAGCCACCCCCCCACCAAAAGACACATGTTCTTTTTATATACTGAATTATTCCCTCTTCCAAAGTATTAAGGGCATATCTATATAAAATACTAGATTCTCAATAAAAGCACAGTATCTTAGGGGGGAAAAACCATGTATTTAATCAAAATAACATGAGTGGTACAAAAAGAAGTAATAGTAATTATTTGCATATATGGATGGTGATATTTAACCTTTCTCAGTAACTTCAACCTAAATAGTAACTGTCACCTAGTCAAATTAGCAGCAGAGAAGTACAGGGATAAACAATTCTGTACTAAAACAGTGTAGCTAGATTTGGTAAAGAAAAAACTCTAGAAGCTGTCTCACTATTCATCATTTTAAAAGATTTGTATGTCAGACACTGGGGATACACACAGAAGCTTAGAATCTAATAAGAGAAAACAGACAGATATGAAAACAACTGGATATAATAAAATATTATGGATGCTAAATATTGCCATGGGGGTTCAAAGTAAAGATGCCAAGGTAGAGGAGGGGTGCAATGACACAACTTCAGGAAAGGCTTTGTTGAAGAGGTCTTAAGCATCTGGAATCATAAAATGAGTAGCATGGGCCAAAAGGCAGGGAGAGGAAGGACAACAAATAAAATTAAAATACCATCCTAACAGGAGACAGACCTAGTTCCACTTATCACTCCAAACAGTTTTAAACAGGTGAAAATAAAAGTTTATATGAATGCATATCAAAAACAAAAGATGTCAGTCAAGTTGGATCACTGGGATTTATTTTTCTAAAGCAAATGCAAAGTTGGATATTGTAGATTGCAAAAAAAAGTCACAAATTCTCCCCCTCCCTGAACCTACCCATTTGCAATTCTCTTATCAAGAGATGGAAGTCTGCCCTGATGGGCATGGCTCAGCTGTTGAGCATCTTCCCCGCAAAGCGAAAGGTCGCAGGTTTGATTCCCGGTTGAGGGCACTTGCCCGGGTTGGGGCCCAGTCCCCGGTTCGGGTGTGTGGAGACAGGCAACACATCAATATATCTCTCACACATTGATGTTTCTCTCTCTCCCTTTCTCCCTCCCTTCTCCTCTCTCTAAAAATAAATAACAATAAAAATTTTTAAAAATTTAATCTTTATTGTATTTTTTCCTAATACCATTTACTCCCCTTATATCACCACCCCCCCAAGCAATCAAAAATAAAATCTTAAAAGAAAAAAAGAGATGGGATTCTACTTTTTTACCAGTTGAACCTGTGCTAGCCTTGTGACTTGCTTTTAGCTTTGGACAGTGCAAAGTAGAGGAAGCAAAGTAGTGCCAACTCTCTGCCTGCGCTTCCAGAGGCCAGGCACACGTCCTACACTCCCCCCTGGGGAGGGAGACTTTCCTTGTACAGCATGCTAGAGGATGAACAACCACATGGAGAAGGTAGCTCAGCTGACCCAACCAAGGTAAGCCAAGTCTGGCACAGATCACAGAACCATGTAGCAGAATACAGCCTGAACTGCTAACCCTCAGAATTAAAAAAAGCTAAGTAAATAATTGTTGTTTTAAGCCATTAAGTTGGGTTGCTTTTTATACAGCAAAAGCTAACTGAGGTAATGGATAACTTAAATAAGAGGTTTGAAAAAATATGTGGACAATTAAGTTTCTAAAGTAAAGGGTGTAAAATCATCATTATGAAATTTCTAGAGAAATGATACATAAAATTTTTCAGATTTCCTTAGTATTGTATTTCAGAAAATTTCCATAGCCCTACAATACTTTTTAAAAAATGGGTAAGAGGTAATCTAAAAGTATAAATGCTCAAATATTCATCAACAGTAGAACTGTTAAGTAATTGTGGTATATTTTCACAATGGACTAGTATATAGAGAGTGAGCAAACTACAACTATATGTAATTACGTTTATGACTCTCACAGGCTCAAATGTATATAAAAAATTAAAAATAGGCAAAACTAAGGTATGATATTAGAAGTCAGCATAGTGGTAACAGGAGCTAGTAACGTTATGTTTCTGGATCTGGGTGTTGGTTACAAAGGTGTGTTCAAATTGTAAAAATTCATCAAGCTATAATCTTACAGTGTACTTTTATATGTATAATAAAATGTTTTTTCACTTTCACTTATTGATTTTAAAGAGAAGGAGAGAGGGAGAGGAAGAAAGAGAGGGAAATAGAGTGTGAAAAAAACATCAATTTGTTGCTCTACTTATCTATGCACTCATTGGTTGCTTCTTGTGTGTGCCCTGACTGGGGATCAAACCCGCAACCTTAGCACATCAGGACGATGCTCTAACAAACTGGGTTACCCAGCCAGGGCTAAAATTTTTTTTTAAGTACATATTATTCTACGTAACTGATAATTATTACCTTTATTTATTGATTTACTTATATGTATTATTGTAATCCCAAAATGTTATTAAAAACTTCAGACATATACCAAAATCAGAAAACTAGTATAAATATATTGCTGTATTTTGACTGGCATCTCTAATGATCTTTCAGCTCAACACTTCTTAGTCAAAGTAAGAATCAGAAAAACAGGAACAAGTGTAATTTAAGTGCATGTGTGTATGAATCTCCTACCTATAGCCTTCACTGGAAGCTTTCATTATTTTCTTGAAACAGTAAATTGATGTATGCAGGTTGGAGACTGGGTTTCCAGCAGCTCTTTTATACACTACCAAAAGTAGTTTCTCCTTTAAAAATAAACAATCTAAAAATACAAGAATTCTAGCTAGAGTTCACAGGCAGATGGTAAGACAGATGGAGGAGAGGAAAGAAGATAGTGACGGAAAAAACTGAGTATACAGGCATTCACTCCCAGAGCAGGGATCTGGCGTTGGGGGCGGGGAGTCACTCCCTTAGAAAAATCCCAATGGCCAAATTCAAAGAACCACTACATTTGCACATTTCATTTAAGTATATTCATTCAACATTCACACACACACACACACACACACACACACACACACACTCACATATATTCTGAGTTTATTATTACTGTTCCAAAGGTTATCATTGCTTCAATTTTTCTTCTTTGTTCACTCACACACTCATGCACTTTTGGATGAAGAAATGTGAGAGCACTGAGAAGACCTGCTTAAACCACCAGCGTAGGTTCAAACACCTGTAGGTACAATATCTAATGATGTGGTGTATGACATCATGTTCTTCTATTCTATTGCTGTTATCCTAAGGTAAGAAATGAGCCAATAATGTCACACCTGTGAAGTTTACACAGGTTCCAATATCTCCTTCTGTGTTCTGGATTGGATAAGAATAGAAAACAGTACCTCCATCTATTAAGTCTAGAACTGACACAGACCCTAGACTTGAGTAAATGAAAAGATACAGATATACCACATTCTTAGGTAGTAAGCCAATGTTATATAAGGATAATGCAATAGCTTATTACATTATTATAAAGGCCATTTCTCCCTCAAATTAAATTCATAAAGTCAATGTAATTCCAATCAACAGCTGAACTGGATTTTGGGAAAATACAACAAAACATTTTAAAAAATTTTTATTCACTGCCCTGGCTGGTGTGGCTCAGTGGATTGAGCGCCGGCCTGCAAACCAAAGGGTCTCCAATTCAATTACCAGTTAGGGCACATGCCTGGGTTGTAGGCCAAGTTCCCAGTAGAGAGCGTGAGAGAAGCAACCACACATTGATGTTTCTCTCCCTCTCTTCCCCTCTGTCTAAAAATAAAATAAAAAATAAACAAAATATTTTAAAAAATTTTTTATTTATTGACGAAAGAGAGAGAGAGAGAGAGAGATCAGTTTGTTAGTTGTTCCACTTATTTTACACATTCACTGGTTAATTTTTGCATGTGTCCTGACTGGGGATAGAACCTACAACCTTGGTATTTCGGGATGACATTCCAACCAACTGAGCTACTTGGCCAGAGCCTAATGAAACATTTTAAACCTAGACCAGAAAGAGGAAATATGAGGACAGCTTTGCCTTGTTACAATAGCCTAACTCCTATGTGGTACATACTGTTATTGTACATAGCATTAAAAAAGCTTTCCATATATTAATGCATTTAATCCTCACAATAACCCTATAATGTAGTATTGTAATACTCATTTTACAGAAAATACTGAGGTCTACAGAATGTCAGTAATTTGCACTAAGTCATCTAACTGGTAAATGGTGGACCTAGCATTCAACTAGTCTAACCTCCAAGTTAAGCTCTTCAACTTAGTTATATCATACTGTGCCTCCTCCTAAACATTGTATCTCACAGGTCCACAACAAGTCATTAAAAGTATGACATGATGCCCTGGCCAGGTGGCTCAGCTGGTTGGAGCATCATCCCATACACCAAAAATTGCTGGTGCAATTCCTGTTGGGGTGCATACAGAAGGCAACTGATCGATGTTT